>JAWMRA010000023.1:5984707-6107335 GCA_035584735.1 Pseudotriccus pelzelni | reverse complement strand
GCGCGACCCTCCGCGCCCGCGGGGCGCGCTCGGCAGGTGCGCGGGGACCGGCGGAGGGGAGGGGGGCGCGGACCCGCCGCCCCGCTCAGGCCATCGCCGCCCGCACCGCCCCGCGCCCGCGGAGGGCGCGCACCGCCTCCCGCCCCCCCCCCTCCCCGGTTATTGAAAATAAATAAATAATAATTAAAAAAAAATTAAAAAGCGCACAAAAAAAAAGAAAAAGGAGGGAAAAAAAAAAGAAGAAGAAAAAAAAAAAGCAAATCCGGCAGCCGCGCGGGTGTCGCCGCCTCCTCCTCCTCTCTCCGCGGGGCGCGGAGCCCTTTTGGGGTGGGGTGGGGAGGGGGGGCGATACAAAGAAAGCGCCGCTTGTTTTGTTCCAGTTCGGTCCGTCCCGCTCCGCCGCGCTCCGCGCCGCCAGCGCAGGCGCCCTGGCACGGCCCGCCCCGGCACGGCCCGGCCCCCGCCCGCTCCCCGCCCCCGGCACGGCACGGCACGGCCCGACCGGCTCCTCCCCGCGCCCACCGACAACTTTCCCGACGGGAAAAGTCCGTCCCGGCGTCCCCTCGGGGCGGTGGCGCGAGTGAAGCCCTCCGGCAGGGAGAACCCCCTCTGCGAGAGGGGCCGGGGGCGCTGCTACTCTGCTCCGGGTACTACTCCCCCGGAGATGCTCGTGTTCTAAAGAACTGACTTCTGTCAGTCCTTCGCTTTCCCGGTAGGATTTCTAGGATTTTTTTCCCAGTCGCAAACCTCTGCAATAGCTTCTCACCTGCGCTTTCCAGGTGGTTGTTACGTGAGAGGACACAAAGTCCAAGTCCCGAGGAAAAACTTGCACAAGCCCGTCATTAAAATGGTATCAAAGTGCTTGCGCAAGGCTTGAGTGAAAGTCGTGCTCCTGCTCCGAGTTCTCTCCATTTTGATTGAGTGCTTGAATTTGAGACATTAATAACGTTCTCAAATTTTCCTTTCCCCGAGTGATTGTTAAGAAGTTGGACAGATGGATAGCGAGGTCTGTCTGCTGGGAAAGGGACAGGCAACCATTTGTTTGACCTTGGCCACAACTCTTCAAAGTTACGCAGAACTGGTGCAAAACTCTAAAAGGGGAAAAATAAGTAAGCATGCACGTACCAGCTGTCCCTTCCAGGTCATGCTCCATGCTTCCAAACCTGAAAGCCAGGCCTCATTTTGAGCAGTCTTATGCATGACCGAACCCCTTCCAGCAAGGAATTCAGTTGTCAGATGCGTGCGTGCCCTATTTTGCTGCTAATGGGGCCTGAGAAGTGACACAGGGAAACAAAGAGCCTGGTCTGGCTCCCTGCGCTGCCGTAACTCGCGCTCAGCCGCTACAGCCCGCAGAGTCTCGCTGCTGTCCGCGTCGCTCTCTCGTCTCGCATCCTTCCAGCCAAGCGTGTACCGCGATGATCCGCGATGCAGGAGAGCCGGCAGGCTCGGGGAGCCCGTGTGCGGTAGCTGGGGAAGGAGCTCAGACTAACATAATGCTGTCCCAGCTATCAGACAGGCTTAGCTCACAGACCTGAGCGAAGCGATGGGGGTATTTTACCCGCCCTTACACCTGTCCTGGACGAAGCAGGGAAGCCTGTCCTTCCCTCACACCCTGCAATCTCACTCCTTTCCCCAGCTGCAGTCTCTCATCTATTTCATAAAAGTCCCACCGCTGCAGGCGCTGCTGTGCGGTTGCAGAAGCCGCGGTCTCTGGCCCGAGTGGCACAGCCACCTTCAGGCAAAGGACTGGAAGGCTTTGTCCAATGTCACATAGCACAGCAGTGAGTCAGCTCCATCCCCTGTGCCTCAGGCACCTCTGTCCAGGTCTCCATGGGAAGCAGATGGGATTGCCAGTGCTCAGGAAAGTCCTTCCAAGGAGGGGGCAGAGCCTGCCTTCTTGGGTAGAAGTGGACTCACGAAATTCCAAGTGCCTGCTGTGTCTAGCCCTTGTTTGCTTCCATCTAAGAGGTTTCTTTCCATTTGGAAGTTTAATACTTCATTTTCATGCTTAAAGCTGTGTTGATTCCGTATGTTTGAGCAGCAATAGCTGCCTCACATCTGCTTCTGCTGGCTCAGTAACCAGTTACCCAATTTGTCACTTTTAGGATGACAGCACACTTTTTACTGTGCCTTCACCAATAAAGACTGGATTGGTCATCAGGCTGAATCCCCCGGGCAATAAATGCTCAGGAGGTCTGTGAATCCTGCAGAGCAGCAGCATGGCTTGTGGGGAAGGGTTTCTCTCTCAGCTGTGTGCTGGCTGATAGTTGTGTCACACGTGTGAGCTCACAGCGCAAGGAGAGTCTTGTTCACAGCCCAGAGCTGGGTGTGACGTATTTTCATCACCATCATTTTGCGGGATGTGTTATGTGACAGCCCTGCTAAGCTAAAAATCATCTGGGATCCATGTGAGCATCACATGAGCTGTGGCTGCCCTGAATAGATCTTACAGAACTACTCGATGCCTCATGGAAAAATTTTTGAAAAACACTATTTAGAAAAACAATTTTGCTAGTAAGATTTATGAGACGACAGATTTCCAAGGGCCCTTTTCAGTTTGCTTACAAACACTGCAACACTAATGAAAGTGTGAGCTGTTCCCATCGTAATCCTAACACTGTGCTTGTGTCTGGGCCACTGTGTTCCCAAAATTGTTCTTGTTGGTAATTAACAAAACCGGCAAACCTCAGCCAGAGCTTTCTCTTTCTTTTCAGATTTTCCCTTCAGTTTTTCTCTGGGACCAGCTTCCTGCCATTTTATCTCCTACTTGCATCCACTAAAGACCAGTTGGTCAATCTGGATAGCCCAGATCCTGGAAGCTGGCACCACCCATAAGAGCAAATATATAGCCTAAGTTTTTTGTTGTCCTAATTCCTGACCCTGTGACTGCCCAGCACCTTGCTGCTGCAACAGGATGATTTCAGGACACAGCTGCTCCAGCCATCTCTGTTAAAGGAAGCCCTTGGTCAGCCTTTAACAGCACCAAGCCTGTGACCCATAGCAGGGCTGTTCCTGCCCAGAAGGGTCCCTGACACCAGCCCAACAGATAATCAGGTCATTACACCATAAAAACCTGTCGTTGCATTTCATCTACACAGTGTAGCCTCTCTCACTGGGGACAGAGGTCCTGCCTTTGCAGGGACTGATGTAATGATTAGCAGCCCATCTTCATCTCTAACAATTGCAGTTCTAATAATGATACTTTCCTTTTTGCAAGGGTCTCTAAGTGTTTTATAAACAGTGATTAAAGAAACTTCACAGGGCACCTACCTAGGGAACAGCTGAACATTAACACAGGGCAGGGAGAAGCTCAGGCATATTCCTTATCCAAGGAAGGCTCACTGCAGCCATCCTACCTCACCTGCAGCAGCTGGTCCAGCCTCATTTCACGTGGGGCTGCACATTCTTTACCAGCTCAAAGCCCATGACAGTGCTATAAAAACTGATTTGGGCTGTCTCAGACTCTTAAGCAGAGCCTAATTCTCTTGCTCTTTTGTCTACAGTCACCATGGTTTGGTAGCCCATCTGCTGGCAGTCTCTAATCTGTCAGGGTGAGCAGGTTAGTGCTTTCTTTTCTCCTTCAGAAGGTGCTCTGCATGCGTTGGGCCCTGCTGCAAACATACAACAACAGCTCAAAGGGTTCTTTCAAATAGGATATTGACCCATGGTCTTGGTCTCACAAACATCTCTGAAATCTCGCGCTGTGCCCTGGATTCTAAAATGGGTCAAAGCTCCCCCAAGCATCAAATCATTCTCTCAAATTTCCTACAAAAACTTGATAAAACCATAGTTTTACTTGGTTTTGGGGTGAAAAACCATGTCTAGTCACTACGAGTGCTGTGAGTTTATGGCAGTTCAGAGCCATGAACTCCCATCAGAGAGCACAAAAAAGATGATAATAATTAAGGCTACAGAAAAGTACAGAATATTTAATACAGCAGAACTTATTCTTAATTTCCAGCTAAACACCAAACCCTCAGTGCTTTGACACCACAGGCCTCAAAACTTCGAAAGCCTGAGCACATGAATGCTGGGAGAAAAGAGAGAAAAAAGATTTTAAACAAGATCCGTTTTTTCAGACATTGATGTTTCTTGTTGGTACACTCATGCTACCAGGATCTGTCAGCAGGAAAGCCATGTATTGCTGTTATTTCCCAAACAAGAATTGTTTTTTATAATAATCCCACCTAACTTTTAGCAGAGAAGAATTTCCTGTGTAGCATCCAGGGTTTCTCAACAAGGTGGTGCTGTTCTCTGGTAGCAAGGAGAGGATGGGCTGATGCTGCTCTGAGTCCGGACTCTGGCAAACATTTCAACAGATGACCCAACTCCAGGTACTGAGCAAACCCTGTATTTACAGGAACCCTTCCAAGTATCAGGACACAAGCAGCTCTGGTTAAAACTACTGACCAGCCAGCATAGACAGGCACTGCCCAAGGTTGGTGCCAGAGCTGGGCCAGCAAGCTCCATTCCGAAAGGCAACACCTGGTGTGGGACATCTCCAGTCTCCTGCAGCAGGGGGGCTACAGTCCCACCCCATGGCTGGCTCAGAGTTAATCTGTGATCACAGGATCCTTGGAAGAAAAAGGAAACTTGCCCATGTCCCCTTCCTCTACAATTTATTTCAATAATATCACACATAGTGGAATATAAAGCTGAAGATCAATCTCATAACCATATTAAGACACTCTGGGGTGTATTTTATAGGGCCATTAATATACTTCTTGGGTGGTTAAAGTCACCCACAGCATAAATTAATGGTTCCATAAAACAAGCTGTGTCATATCCTATGGTTTAAATAACACACAACAGACTATGTTGGGATGTTGCTGAGCTTGCTGGGTGGAAGCACAAGGGCTCTGAGTGACCACCTGGGAGTGGGGATGCCCCCAAGGAATACAGGCCTTGGGGTGTCATTTTAAAAAGCAAGATTCTAAAAAAAATCCAACACAATTACAAATTGTAGATTTCATTAACTTCCATTAGCACTTGTGCTTCCAAGTTTATTCGTTTCTTTCAGACAAATCTTCCCCGCAGAAGCCGTTCTGTTGCAGGATATGATTGCTGCGGGTGTGGCTTTTTGGCAAAGGAGGGAGCCAGGCTGCTCCCAGGCTTGGAAAGCTCCTGAGAAGTCGGGAGCAGAGCGGGCAAAGCCTGTTGATTAGAGCAAGGATCAGATTGGCTTTGCAAAGGAAGCTGAGCCTGCCGCTGTTTCAACTTTCTGAAAGAAATCTGAAGGAAACCTCAACAAAGTGTCCCATTTTGGGCAGATTTTATTGGTGTGGAGGTCTCTGGTACACAAAGAGGAGCATTTCCAAAATGAAAAAAAAAAAAAAACAATAATAATAATTTTTAAAAATTGATTTTTCCTAGTGTTTCTTGATTGTGATCTAGTAATAAAAGGAGCAAATTCCTCCCCCTAGTCTGGTAGATTCTAAGTCACTTTCTTCACTAGGAATTTTTCTTTGCTGTTTTAATGGCTCCACATGAGTTACTGGAGAGTTTTCAGTAGACACTGTGTCCTGCTGAGATAAGCTATCCCAATTCACCTGTCTCAGCTGATAAACCTACCCCTTTCTGCTTCTGCTTCTTGAAAAAGAAAAGGGCTCACCTCTGATTTGTGCTGCAAGAGCTCAACACAACTGCCCAAGGCACCAGCTCTCACCCAAACTCACTTCAGCTCAAGAGGCTCATTCTCTCCTCCTTTTTTACCCTCTTTGTTCCCCCTTTGGATATACAGAAAGCCTCATCACATCCTCAAACTCCACCACCAGCTCTACTAATGAAGACGTTGTTCCCTGTTCTTCCCCTGCTTCCTGTACACAGCACCACCTCTCCATCCCATTCTCTTTATATCTTCTCTATTTTCTTTATGTATCTTCAACACAAAACCTGCTATTCATTCCCCCTGAAAGCTGGTAAGAGACAGCTAAATCAGGAAAGACTTCTGCTGTAAGTCTTTATGGTGCCATAAAGAAGAGGCAAAGTCTGAACCTTTCAAAGATGCTGCATGCTGAGTAAGTTGATAGTCCCTTGTGATGGATGTGTATTCAAGTCTAATGGCTTAAATATGGAAAAAAAGCAGGAAGAGAAAGCTCAGAATAACCCACCTCTCCCCTCAGCACAGTCTGGTTCAAACAGCTTGAGTGGAGATAATTAAAAGTGTCAATCTCATGATTTGGCTTGAAAATAAAACTAGCCACAAAGGCTCAGCTTCCCCAAACTAACTGGCACATGGGGTTGTATCAGTGCAGTATCTTGTCCACCAGCTCCACTTTGAAGGGTTTGTTTTTCTCAAAAGTGAAGAATCAATGCACAGAATATCAATAGCAATTCTGTATACAGAATAAAAAGCAAAAATCCCCTTTCTGTCATAAAAACCCGGAGTTGAGGAAAGATTTCTATAACAGAGAATTGATTTCAACCTCACAAAAAGTTTGCCCAAGTACCCTCAAAGAGATTAAAATAAATAAATAAAAAGGTAACAGTAAGGCACAATCATGGGACAAGTGAAGGTTTGGGAAAGGAGTTCCCTTGGAGCAGTACGGATATTGCTCCTCCTTCACAGCGAGGAGTAGCTGGGAGGTCCCTTTCTGGGTCATAATTATAGTTCTGGCAAAAGGCAGGACAGACAAGGCAGCAACAGACAGAACAGCCTCGATCCTGCAGCCAGCTGGGGCCTGGCTTTGCTTTGCTCAAGAGAGTAATTTACAGGCATCAGACAAGCCACATGTGTAAGGCTGAGCATACGTACAAATATTCTCAGAAGCAGAGCCAATTAACACACCATGAGATATCACTCAGTGATTTGGAAGATATACAAACCCCATCTTGCTTTTTGAAGCACTGAAGTAGAAGAATTCGTGATGCTGTATCTTCTCAGAAACATCCCCTGATCAACTCACCACTTGCTGGTCCCACAAGAGCATCTTTATGCCATAGCAGCATCTACTGCATGTGTGAGCTTGGTCCAACAAAAGCAGCAGCTCTGATACGAGGCACTACCCCTGCCATGTCCCCTACAAAAAGATTATGATCATCATTACTATTTATATAGAATAACAGCCAGAAGCCTTGGCTGGGACAAACAGCTCCCAGGGCTAACTCAGCCAAACATAAAGGGAGATGCTCCTTTTCTCCAGGCAGCTCCAAAGAGGGATTTGGGGCCTGGGAGCAGGTCAGTGGCAGTTGGGATTAGGATTCCTGACTCCCTGCCTGGCGTCCTAATATTAGCTCTCATTGTCTCCCAGCCCCGTCTCGTCATTCTTTCACATGAACCACAGGCCCGAATTAGCCTGTCTTGCTGCATAATCTGCCAGCCCATCCTGTGTGCTAAATTAGTCAGGGACTGAGCAAACAGCATGGGAACAGCTCTTGTACAGTGCATGTGGGCTAAGTTATTCCTACAGCATTGTTTGCTCTATGTTTTCCAAGCATCATCACAAAAGAATGATGGGCCAGATCCTGGAGTTGCCGGCTCTTCCCTCGTCCATGCTCCAGCCTGGCACTGCTCTCCAGCGCGGTGCCGAGATGAAAGCCGGCTCAGTGGCGGCTCTGCTGGGAGGCAGCTTCGGGAAGAAGTGTTAACAAATGAACTCCAGTTGGGTGGCAGCTGAGCAGACCAAGAAGCCAGCAGCAGCTCTGGGCCTCGTACGACTGCCAGCCCGTCCCTGTGGCACATGCCGGGCTCCTTGGTGTGGTATTTACAAGTCTCCTGAATTTCCTTCCTCATTCTGCCTTCAGTGATGGATGGGCTGATGGGTTTTCATCTGCCACATGGGCTTTTTATCTCGTCATGCCCTTCACTTGCAAGCCCAGGGCTGTCCACAAGAATACATAGACCTCAGCAAAACAGGACTGTGGGCTGATGGGGCTTCAAGCCAGTGCCTCCAGTGAGTTTTGGTCAGCTTTGAGTCAAGCTCGTCCTGCTACCAGGGGCTGATGGCATTAATTTCCACCAGGCTCACTAGCCTCTGTAGAGGGAGGCTTTAGTCAGAAACTGAAAGATATGGAGCAATCACATCAAATCCTGTGCTTGGGTCACTCAGCACACAGCCACCACCTCCTCCCAAGTGAGGGACTGCCTGCAGGGCACGAAGGAGCAGGTAAGATAAAAAAGAGGGGTCATGGGAGAGCTTGTGCCTCTGAGAAACCAGTCAGCCAAGTCACAGGACTGGTTTTATAAGGTGCATGCAGGGTTTTGGACAGCAGCTATTGAAAGACAAGCGACTCATTGAATATTATCCCTTTCTGGCAGCAAGATCAGTGCAGTCAATTAGCTGTAAAATCTGAATCATGTCCCTGGCAGGCAGGCTCGAAGAGGAAGCAGCTCCACCTTCCTGCTCTGCCCACAGAGGTCACGGCATCCACTGCACAGTTCTGCCGACAGCCGCTTGCCAGACCTGTCACAGGCAGCCACCGCAGCGGGGATAAATCAAGATATTGCTCCCATCACGCAGCAGGAACAGCTCAGCTCCCAGTTCTCAGCATGACGTCATGGAGGCTTTCCACAGTCCTAAGACCACTGCGTAAAACCCTGTGCCGTAAATCTGTCCGTGCAGCACCACATATGGATGGACACCATATCTCCATACATCCCTCAACACCCTTTTACTGCCAGGCTCATTTCTTTTTTATTGCTGTAGAATAAAGCCTTAACGCTGCTGACTTGCATCAAATGAGCTTTTAGTTGAAGATCCAGATCCATGGAAACTGGATTACGTTGTACAGTGACAAACACAGCCCACTGCCCAGCAGAGAACCAGAACTGGGGAAAAGAAGCCCATCAGAGCTCCTGCAGTGAATTATCTGCTCTCGGGAGCTGTTTCTCCCCGGTGACTGTTTGGAGACAACGTCTGAGCCAGCAGAGATGTCTCTGCCCTTCTATGCTGGCTACAGATCCACTCCTGGCATATATGTTCCCAGTTTCCACCCCCATGTGTGTCACCAGGTCCAATGTCCAGCCTTACCGGCTGGAGATGAGTCATCTTCATCCTCCTCAGTGTGACGGGGATTAGACTCAAGGCGTATTAGCAAAGTGGAAGGCTTGTCTTGGGCCGGGGCCAACTTCAGCATGTCGATAATTCATAAAAACCCATTGCTCTCCAGCCAAGCAAGTTTCAGTTCCTAGATGATTCAGCAGCAGTGCTACAAGGAAATATGGATGTGAAAAGTCCCCGTAGGAATTTCTGTATAATTCTGCACTGAAATAAAATGCCCTGAGCCCAGCAGTCAAATGGAAATTGGGAATTAAGGATCATTCCTTCTATGCCTGCAGGGACTGCTAAAAGCTGGGCAATTTTTAGTGGAGTTTCAGGGCAGGAGAGAAGAAAGAGCAAAGGCAAAAACCAGGAAGGAGAGAGATCCTGGGGTGGAGAAGGAAGGGAAATACAGTTCTTGTGGGGTTTTTTCGGCCACTTTGCACCAGCTGCAACTCTGTTGTCAATAAAAAGATTAAAATCCTGTGGGCAGGTAAGGGAAAAGTTGGAGTGAGAAACTTCTAAAAACATTTTCAGAAGGCAGCCTAGGAAATGGCAAGTATAAAAAGCCAGGGACAGCTCCAAAGCCCATCTAAGCACTTTGGGTTTTGGATGTGATCCATGTCTATTTTAAAAAAGAATGAGAAAAGGAAATATAAAAAGAAATGTACCACGCAACTGGCCAATGTAAATTAATTTCTGAAAGGACATGGCAAGCCAAAGATGAATATTTTATCTCTTCTGACCTCTTTCAGTTCATTATCCTAATTGTGAGCTTCAGGACCACAGTAAGATTTCCCTGCATGCAAAGTCAGCAGGGACAGGGTGGCACAAGGTATAACAGTCCTTCTGAACAGATTCCAACAGGAGATGGAGTAAAGGCGACTAACAGCTATAAAACCACTGCAATGGTGTTACTGGACAAATTCCTGTTTGCTCAGAAACAATTTCACAAGATAGCACACCCCCCATTCCCTTCTTTTATCACTTCACTGTAACACCCACCTGCCCTGCGATGCCCAGAAGCTGCCATTTCTGAGCAGCCTGAGCCAATGCTGGACTCACACCATGTCTTTCAGAGCAGCCTCTTCCTCTCAAGTGATGTTTTCCAGCCTGTTCCTGGCAGAAGCTTCACACTCACCTGTGTGCAGCTTGGCAGCCACCCCACAGTTCAGAGAGAAGCTCAGCATCCTACAACCCTTGCATGAACTCAGCCCTCCCTCCCTCCCTGACCTGCTGCCTGCCTACATCACTGCTGGTTCTCTATACAAGCAGCAATTTAATCCTTCTTTTCATAAAGAAAATCCATTTACATTTTACTGTGCAGCACAGACCTTATCATCCATCCTTGCATCCATGGGAATCCCACCATGACTTCCTTGACAGCCAGGGCTGGCTGCTGCTGTACTCAGACAATTGAAAATCCCTGTATTTTAACTTTTCCTGGTTTTAATTGCTTCTCAGCACTGACATTTCCAAAGGATGCTTCTTTGCTGCTTTTGTGCAGAGTGTGTTTGTGCTTTTTTTTTTTTTGCTCACTGCTGTCTCTTCCCTGGAGCCCTCGCTAATGAATGCTGCATGCTGATGACCTCTCCATTATAAATAGTTTAATATTTTTAAATAAATATGGGATAGTGCCATGATTATGTGGGTATTTCATCTAGCCTGCAGCACAAGGAGCTGGAGATGACAAAGGCAACCATGGTTTTATTTGTCATTCTGCTGCTTGTTTGCCACAGAAAGCAAGGGAAGGGGCTGGGATGTAACACAGCACAGAGTAACACAGCAGCAGATGTGTTATTCCAAGTGCATCACAAGGAGCTGCTCCCTATCCTATCACAGCAGAGGAATGCAACAAAGAGAAAACTTCTGAGTTGTTAATTTGGTTACTTGAAACTACAGGGCTGCAAAACTATTAGCTGAGCCCCGGAGTAAACCAGAGGAAGGTACAATGGGGGGAATTCTGTTATATCATTTTTCCACTGTGTTGCAACAGAATTAACGTATTAGCCTGACATTTAGCTGATATAATTTATTCCTAATTTCTGAGCAAAACTTACTCTGAGCAGCAATATTAAAAATCAAATACCAAACCCATAGTGACAAAGAGAAAGGGAAAGAGCCTGAGTTTAGGTCAAGTTTTCCAACATGCTAATTAAGTTTTCAGCCCATCAACTTCTGTTGTCCTAATTTCCCTTCTTTCCTTCTGGGTGTATCTGGATTTCTGCTATGTGCAGATCATGTGGGTTAGATCTAAATTTGCATGTCCCTCACAACCAGCTTCTCAGGCAGAAAAAAAAAGCTCCTAGAAAGTTCACCCAATGGTACCCGAGGATTGCCTTCACTCCCAGGTGGCACAAAGCCAGGATTGATGCTCCACAACTTCCACTCCCAGCCTACGATCTTACCAAGGCATGGGGTGTGAACAGGACGGCTGCCAAGGCAGTAATTTACAGCCATGCAATCCATCCCCGTGGACAAGGAGGAGCAGTGATAGCTGATACCAGCTGTTCCCCAAATGTTTCCACTGAGCAGCCAGCTTCTGGGCTTCAAAACCCAGCTTCCAGATTTGAGAAGCCTACTTTTGTGGTTGCAAGCTTCCTCCTGCAGCTGGGCATCCTTCAGGCTCATTGCGCTGCTGCCTCCTCACTGGGCTTTTCTCTTCCACACCTGCTTTCCTCAAGCAGGAAGGTGTGGACAGCCAGCCCCAAAAATGTGCCCTCCTGCAAGCCACCCAACTCAGATAAGAACTTTTTCCCACCCTAAATAGTCAGCTGAACTCCAAAGTGCAAGTTTAAGCCCCATCAGCCTTTCCACCAGTGAGCCCAACTCACTGGAAGACCACGCAGCCCATGCACACCACGGTCCTTTTCCATGGAACACGAACAATTAAACAGCCTCATGCAAATGGCTGGGAAATGAAGGTCAGGGTTATTTTAAGTGACTTTGCTCTGAGATTAATGAGAAGCCAGTCTGAAGCTATACCCAGCCTCTCAGTTGCTACTTCTGACTCTTGTCTCCCTGTGCAACTTCTTTTGATGGTGTCCTGCAACAGCACTGTAAGGGAAATGCCTTTGCACATGCCAAGCCTCACCACCACATGTGCATTTACCCCTCAAATGGGGATTGCTGTGCATTAAAACACCAGGCTGGGGTGGCATGGGCTGGGGCTGTTGATACTAGGAAGGGTAGAGTAGATGGGTGCCCTGGGGACGAGCAGAAGATGGCCAGCAGCTCTCCTGCTCCAGTCTCCTGGACTTAAAGACAGGTAAAAAACCTGTACTGAAAAGATCCTTTCAAAAACGCATCAGCTCTTCAGAGATTAAGGCAACGCCTGCCTCACCTGAGAGCCTGGAGTGCATGCTGAACTCAGGAGCACGGCACAGAGGTACAATTACCTCACTGCCTCTAAACTGTGTCATTTATGAAGTGTTTTGCATGGTGCCGTGGCCTCTGGAGGAGACAGTCCCGAGAATCTCCCCCCACTCCACCCTACCTGTCAGACTGGCTCCCATGAGACAGAAGGGTGAGAGTCCCTGGGGAGCCCACAGTCCCCACACTGCCTGCCTTTCCTTCACTCTCCCTTCTGCTCCCAAACAGCCAAATACTTGCATTAGTTCTGGTTCACTGACTGCCTGAATTTATATATACATATATAAAATAATCAGAAGTGCTCTATAGATTTAAAATCCCCCTGTGAGACAGGGTGGGCATGAGTGCAGTCTTAACCACTGGAAAACAAACCTGAAAGCATTCATTAAGAAAGAGGGCAGTTGGGAAAAAAGCCATTTTCCCAATAGTTTCTGAACTGCAATCCACAAAACATTAAATTTCTAATTATAAGCCCAGGAAGTTTTAATGTAAAAAAAAAAAAAAAGTGACTTATGAGACAAAGTATAGATTTTTCTGCTCATTAAAATATCCCCCTGAGTATAATTTCCTTGCCCTTAATCCTGAACCTTAAGGTTTTCACAGGTAAGTAGGTAATTAACACAAATCTGGCTCAATTACACAGCTCTTGCAGAGTTGCAGGTCTGGCTGTAATGGAGCTGGATTCTGCTGGATGCTGAGCTCCCCCAGCCCCCTTTGGGGAACAGCAGCATCCTGTGGTGTCCCGGGATCACAAAATGCAGCAGCCTGAGAAACTGCATCCTTGCTCTGCTACATCCAAGGGAAAGGATTTCTGACCAAAATACACGGGAAACAGTGTCAAATCTTTGAGGGCAGCACCTTCCCAGTGAGAAGCAGCAGTGTTTGCACTCCTGCAGATCTGCCCTAAACACATTCTCTTCTCTGAGCAGCCAAGCAATGCCGACTGTTCTGCGTCATCACAGACACCAGCACCGCGTGGTAAAAAGACTTCCTGGCAAGGGGGCTGATGGTAGTGAGAAGATACACAGCTCTGGGTTGGCTCAGAGCAGTCCTCTGCTCCATGGTGCATGTCAGGAGGGGGTTTTGTGAAGTCAGCTATGTGGTGGGGAGGGATGAGGTCATCAGGCAGGTTTGGATCCGTGGGGAAAACAAGCCACATTGCTACCAGGCCCACAAAATGAAGCATCTTTACTTCTGTAATGCAGGGCTCAGACTGGCCCCTCTCCTACGCTGGGAATCTCAGTCCTGGAAACAAGTCAGACAACCTCCAAGTAGCCTCAGAACAGGAGACCTACACCCATTACGTCACCATAAGTCCATTTATAACACCTTGCACTCAGAGGTGCAGCCCAAGGCATTTGAGTGATTTTAAAAATAAGGGCTTTCCGTGAGGTCATTCCAGTGTAAAGGAGAAGAAATGAAATTATTTGCCCAGATTTATGCACCTCACGAAGGGCAAGCAAGGCTTAACACCCAGATCATCTGCCTTCCAGCCCTGCTTGGCTGACTGACAGCTGCCTTTCCCTTTGCATTTAAAATGTGAACAGTCTGGTTCATATGTGCCATCACAAGTAGCACAAGGCAGGCAAGGCTGGAAGCAGCTTTCCTTCTCATGTGGGAAGCGAATCTCCCACAATGCCCTACAGCTTACTGACCCTCCAGCCTGCAAACCAGCGCTCCAGAAGCAGAAAGCACAGTGGGTGGAATCCTGCTTCTCCAGCCCTAAGACAGGAGCTAAGTGTTTTCTCCAGCACTCAAGGAAGAGACTGGTGTCACCTTGCAGGGCCAGCCTTTACCTCTTCCACATGGTCCATGGCACAACTCCAGCAGCAGGACTTTCTGTGCTGAGGGACAGCCCCGTGGGATCAGAGCCCCATACCACCACTGTCTGCCCTGGCAAAGAGGGACCTCAGCTCACCTCTCCTGCCCCAGAGGCTGCTTCTTTGCAGGGTGCCCCTTTATCCCTCCCAGACAGAGCTGGGCACTTTGCTCAGGGGTCTTTCTGGTGTTTGTTCCACCCTACTTCTAGTTGGGATACGTGCCCTGTCCCTGAGGGCAGCTCCATCACACCAAGCTGTGTGAGCAGTCACTGAGTACATAACAGCAGCTTTCCTACACACCACTGCCAGTAACTAACTCATTTCCCTCTGAAGTTGTGAAGGAAAAATAAGATGTAAAACCAAATTATACACTGTTTATGTACATAATTCCCTGTGCATCTGGATAAGAGCACGCCCGTGGCCCATTTTACACTGCATCTGATTCTCATTAGGTGTTTGAGTTTCCTTCTGATAGGGTTTTATTGCTCTCCTTGACACTCAGAGCTATGGCTGGGTTCTTTATCCTCTGCAACTGCCCTGGTGTGGCCACTGACTGCCCAGCCCACCACGCCACACTCTGAGCAGATCCATAACACAGTTTCTCAGATGACAGCCCTGTTGCTTAATAAGTAGAAATAAAGCCAGATCTCTCCAAAGTTAATTTTGTAAATCGGCTGCTGGGGCTTTACTTACAGTAACTGAGACTAGAGCAGGGGACAAACCCAAGGCAGAGCCTGCATGTGGCCCCAGGCAACAACAGCAGAGCGATCCTCCTCTGCACCAGCCCAGACTCTGGAGGGTTTCTTTAGACATTCAGCTTTCCGTGACTCTCTGGGCAACATTTCAAGATAAGATATTTTGCAGATATCTTTTCCTTTCTCTGAATTACACCATTCCTTGTTCTTCTGCACATTTTAGCTTTATCCATGTACAAAAAGCAGTTTGCAGTGCGTTGCTGGGTGAGCAGGCAAAACGCACAAAGGGAATTTGGCTGATTGGGTGTTAAGCCTCATCTTAAGCCATTTTAGTATATTGTTCTCCAGGATCTTGATTTGAGCAGAGAAATTAATGTTCTGGGATATGCACAGAAACAGGCCAATTTCTTTCCTATAATCATTGTCACCTTCAATTGAGGAGAACATTTTCAGATATAGCCTTTGATGCATATCAGAAACATCTACCTGGATAACATTCCTGCTTGTAAAACACAGATTTACCTTGCAGTAAAAATCCCTGCAGTAATCAGCAAAAGAAAGATTTAGCATACTTAGATTTCTTCCACTTAAAAAGGAACAGGAGACCTATAGATTTACCCTAATTTATTAACTCTTCAGACAGTGACAGAGTTACTCTCATACAGAATCAAAACTTTAACTTCCCACTAATGTTACAGCCACCTCCCAAAAACAAACAGACAAAACACAGAGAAAAAAAGCCTCACAAAACAACTAAAGTCAACATGTTTTAGTGCACAGCTGAGATATTTTGGCAGCCCTAATTCGCTCGTAGTTTCCAGTAACCAGCTCTTGGGAACAAATGAGTAGACCGAAAAAATAGTACTTCTTACCACCTTTATGGCTTACAGGAGTGTAAATACAGCAATTTTGGGGAGCATCACCTGGACCTCCAACATACTGCACAGAAGTCTAATCTCTCACTTGCATGAGGTCTCTTCTCTGCTCCTCATTTTCCTCATGACCCCTTTCCCTGTGCCATGAGATGAGAGTGTGGGACTCTGGGCTGACTTTATACCCCTTATCGCCAACAATTCCAGCACCCAGTGGCCATCATTAACTCCATTAAATTTATAAAGCAATTAGAACTGGGTGAACAATGCCAGAAAAACCTCAGTGAAAGTCCTCTCAGCTTTTTAAACAAATTCATTCCAGCTGGGTTCATGCTCCTAGTGCATCAGCTTCCCACAAGGATCCAAACATGGGGGGTCAGAGACAAAAAAGGTTTTGGAAGGGTGAATGTTAAGTGAGAATTAGAAGCTGTATGCAAATCCTGAGCTTAAGTGGGGGGCTGTGCAAACAGGAAACACTCCCAGGCCACGTGAGTTAAATGGCTAATTAAATCAGCACAAGCATGGGGTCCGTGAATGAGCTATGGGTCAGGGATTGGGCAAGAAAAAGCATTCATGGAACTGATTAATTGAAGGGAGTTGTGATCTGTCTGCAAATAATTCAGTTGAGCAATGAGAGCTGGGCAAGAAAATGTTTTTACATGTGGAAGATTCTGAAATATTTCTTTGTTTTAGCTTAGGACAAAACAAATGAAAACTAGAAATGGAAAGAAAACTCAGACAAGGTCCATCCTGAATCTGCTTAGATTACTTTGAAATGTTTATCATTTCCTCCCTGCTCTTATTATAATTCTGTTTTATGATTATTTTATCTTTGAATATCAAGAACATGGTTCAGACTGCATATCTGGAAAGTAATTTCATTTTAAACATTGAAAACATTTCAGAGTGTTAAAAAAGCTTTATCAAAATATCTCTTTTCAAGTCAGCTTTATTTTGGGGGGGGGAAAAAAAATCTCCCAGTTAAAAATCCATGACCCTCTCAGTCCTTTATCCATTGTGTGTTACTGAGCTCTAAAGGCAAGAGCCTTGAAGGAGGGCAAGTTTTCTTAGTTACCTTAAATGAGACAACCCATCAATCAGCATTTATTAATTGTCCAGGCACTGGGAGCAGAAAGTGAAGCAGGACAGGAGCATCACATTCCAAATCTCTCACATCTCAGTCCACAGCTTTTTTTCTTGCAATTATCTTAGTTATATTAAGTGAGGTAAACTCTCAGCATTTCTTCATAGACTAGACCGGGGAGATAAGGTGTCAGTTGACTCTCAAAATGACAATGGGGTGGCTCAGTTTCCTGTCACAAAAGGCTGTAACACAAGCAGGGCACAAAGGCAATGAGGCTTCCTGCTCTCCAGGACTGAAAGTGAACTAATGGGCAATTGGCCCTGGAGGAAACACCGTGTAAGGACCTGGTCTGACCCCAAACACCCTTTAAAATACCCCAAGGGAGGGTCTTAAAGGGCTGCTTTTATGTGGAAGTATAAAGTAGTCATTGATTAAGGTTTATTAAGATTTAAGATAACTTTGGCAGACAAAGGCAAGGAGAGTGAATTGGTCAATTTTCATAATTTTGAACGTTTCTCTGCCACATCTGAATGACATTTAATCAAATCTTCCAGAGGAAATATTTGACTTGGTTGATTGAGCCTGAAAAAATTAAGTTACAAACTTTTTAAACTCTATCTGACTGACGATGGTGTGCAGCTCACAGCGACGGCCTGTTCAAAGCGGCTGGCTCAGCAATGGGATATGAGACACCCTGTCAAATACCACCTATTAATTATCTGGGTGTTGGGATTAAAAATTACCATAGTAAGAAGGACCCGAGGGTTGCGGTCTGGATCTCACACATCTCTTCAGCCCAGCACTTTCCTTCTTTTTGAGCAAATATTATGTCCTTCCTGTCTGTGTACGATTGCCACATATTTCACCCTGAAATGAGTACCTTGATCAAGGTGATTAGCAATTTTTCATTGCTTCTTTGATTCAGGTGAATGAGAAAAAGCTTCAACCAACATCGCCAAAGCTTGAGAAAGGATTACTCATCCTTCACTGCTGGCTGCTAAAATTAGTCTTATACAAAAACACTGGAGCAAAAAACCCCAACTTTTTGATACATGATTGCTCTTAAAAGGCCTTCCACCCCAGGATCTCAAATTAATTTAATTAGAAACTGTAAACTTAATTAGACTTCAGAACAACCCTGCCACTGAGGCAAATCTCTGATTAATGGAGAAGTGTCTATCAGGGGCCAAATTCACTCCTGGCCATTAAAGGCAACTGAAACACGGGCTAAACAGCCGAAAAGAGGCTGAAGCAGAAATTGCCCTAATAAAACACTAGATAGACGCAACTGCCACCACAGACCAAAGTGTTTTGGAAAGCTTTCCTTGGAGAAAGAAGCCCAGAATTCACCCTGGATAACCTGTGCTGCTGCCAGGTGTCCTGGGTGCTTGTGGCAGGATGAGGTAGAGCCCAAGATGTTCCTGGGTCCAGGAGGAGAGGAACAAGCAAACCAAGGTGTCCTCGAGCCTGAGGGCTTCTTCAGGTCCCCTGCAGAGGAGAGGTGATTTTTAGAGCAGTGTCACGTGCAGGCTGCACAGCTCATCCCCGAGGTCTGCTCCCAGCAGCTCAGCAACAGATCACCTGGGCAAAGGAAAGAACACTGCAGATAACACTGAAATAGCAACATGTCTCAACAGTTGGCAAACTGTTGGAAAGGTGACTTTATTTTGCTCTATGCCCAGGGACAAAGGACTGGCAATTTAATGACAGGGAACTGTTTGATTCCTGACTGGCAATAGAGAAACTGGCAGAAACACCACCTGGCTTTGAGCAGCAAAGAAACAAGGTCAAGGACTTAGCTCATCCCATCTGTGATATTTTTACACTACAATTTATATTACAGTGGGAAGAAGAGGCCTTGTCAGAAATCAAGACCCCCATGGTCCAGGAAAAACACCAGAGGAGAGGCAGCATGTGCCTCAGAGCCACGTGCTGCAGTTCCAGCTCCCCAGAGTCCTCGTCTGGGAGGGACACTCAGTCAGTGCTCACCAGGCACAGGTGGGAGAGAAAAGAGATGCAGATGCAGTGAGGGTCAACCCACAGGGTAGGAAAAAAGATACAGCTCTGTCGTGGCTCCCTGTGCTGGTGTTTTACAGGAATGAACTCCCTTTTCCCTAGACACCTCTGCACTTCACTGACAGTATTGTAACACTAGCTCAAAGCCTTTTGGATGCTATAAACATCCTCCTGCATGAATTATGCCCTCAGTAAAAAAACAATTTCCACTCCCAGTTACAGCAATGTAAGTCTTCAAATGATGATTTTGGCTTTGTATCAGTGCCTTTGACAGACATGGGCCCCCTGGGTCCAGTTTGGCTGCTCTCACACATTTTCAGTGGAGTTGCACTGGGAACATGGATTTCCTCCCATCCTTCAGTCTCTTAAAACCTTAGGTCATTTGGGGAAAGTTGGTGCTGAAGATTCAAAGAGTAAGGTTTGCAGCAAAAGTGAGGAACAACTCCCAGAGGCATCCCGGCACTGGCTGTCCTCGGGGAGGGGTGCTGGGAAGGGAAGTGTGGAGCCAGAATCTCCTCCAGGAAGGGATGGGCTCCAAGCGGGAACAGAGAGCATTTTCTGCTGAAACCTCATCCCACTTCTCCATAACTCAGTCCCTTCACTTCCTTCACTCTCCTCCTGAGGCCACTGCCCTCTCCTACTTGGAACTTGATTATCTTTAGGTCCCTTCCAATCTAAAACATCCTGTGATTCTAAGGAGGCTTTTTCTCAGGTGTTTTCCCTGGACATAGAATTCAGGCTCCTTAATGGAAATCCAATTGCATCCTGAATAGAAAAAACAGAGTTGGATAGGTAAAGGCAAAGAGGTAAACTACAAGGAAGTTTACAAGATTAGAAGGAGGGAAAATTTTGCCTTATGGCTTTATGAGGTTGCCTGATGAGACAGATGTGTGTTACTAATGAGATATGTGATGCAGGCAGCTCACTAGTGCCAAACTTCCTCAGAAATGAAAAACGAGTTCTGCCTGGGCAACAAGGGTGTTCAACTGGACCCAGAAACTCAGAATGTTTGGGATGGATAGTTAAAAATAAAAATGGAAAAAGGAAAAGGAAAACCCCCTTTGGATTTAGTGTATAGTCATTAACAAGGTATCCCACAGGTAGAACACGATTTATTGAAAAGTAAAGAAACTGTCCTGGTTTTGCTAGAATGGAGGTTTTTGTTCTGCTCAGGGCACTTTATATGAAACAGATGCACAGTGGATAAATCAGGCTGTCCAGCAGGAAGCACAGCCTGCATTTGCTGTATAAATTATCATAGTCTTTGTAGGTAAATGCTATGGGTGAAAACAGGGGTATTCTTGCTTCTTAAAAAACATCGATTATTATCGTTGGAGAAAAGAAATCCTTTGGCCTGTAGGATGTAGCAGTGGAGAGAACAGTCAAGGCAAAACTCCCTACAGGAATCACTTACACAGTAAGAACTTGATTAAAAGATGAGACAATAGGAATATTTGAAATTTATGACCAGCAGGACATTCTACTTTCTCAAGTTTCCCTTGGATTTTTTCAAATGGCTGCCCCAAAAAAGCAAACACGTTGGAATACTTCTTTGAGCTGATAGGAGCAGCAAATCCATTTGCAAACCCTTTCTTTTTTTTCTTGGCAAGGACATTAATCAGTGCTTGGGCAGTCTGAAACACACCATGAGATTTCCAGTGATGCTGTGAGGAGCCACAGCAGGGAAAGCAGCAGGACTCAGTAGCCGAAGGAGGATTTGTCTTTGTTTGAGAACTGCTAAAATATGTATACAAAAAGCTGTAACGTGGGTGGCTTTTAGTCAGAATGCAGAATGCAAAAGGATATTATGGTTTTTCAATAAAACTGGTGAGGAGTGATGCCATGGGAGAGGGTTTCCTGGAGCTTGGTGCTTACGAATGATAGATACGTAAGACACAAAGCAGAAGTTCACCAACTGCCATTTCTGTGTGGCTGTATTTTTACATGCAATGTTCCCGTGCTTCACTCTCCACAACATTAAATGTCTGCTGAAAATGAGTGTTGTTTTATTGAAAATGTCAAGTACCTAAGCTGAGGCTTAGGCAAAAGTAGTGTTTTCCTGCACGGAGGCACTGAGGAATTCTCCAAACAGAGCAGAGTCAAGGGCGCATCCCCCCTTGCTCCATCCTGGCTCTTTCCTGTCTATTTTTTTTTTTTTCATTTAAACTGCATAAGCTGCAGATGAAAAAATATATAAATAGTAATTCTATATATAGTCCCGGGATAAAACTGCAGTTCATTTATGACAGCTGACAAATCTAAAATGGGCAATGTAAGTGCATTACAAAATGATTAAACCTTAAGTTCTCTCGCCCCCAGCTACAGGGGCGCATTAACATTACATTACCCACTGAATAATGCAATCTGCTGCAGTTTTATGCTAACCCAAAATTATAGCCAAAATAGCCCTTTGCCTTCTATTTACAGCTTGTGTCTTCAAAAGCCATCTTCCTCGTAGCAGATACAGCTTCCGCTCACTGGCGTTTGCTCAGAGTCAATAAAACATGAATCCTGTGGAGTTAAAGTTGGTTGGAATCATATTCCTGGGCTTAAGGCATACAAATGGCATGTGTGACAGGCTTAGGCCCCCGCTCGCAGGATTACAGAGGTATCAGGCTACATATCCCTGGGGTTGGAGCTGAAATCAATACTGGGTACTTGTGAGAGATGTAATGGATTCGATCTGACCAAAACTTTAATTACAGTTTTCATTGTGATACCAACTCTTGTATATCTGGATCTCCTTGAGCTTAGAGAGAGTATGTCAAAGCATTACATAAGCGGGTGTTGAGTATTCCCGTTGATTTATCCCTCGCTAGGGAAGCAGTTCCCTGCATCAGGCAGGTCACAGGAGGGTCTACTCACACACCCACTTTTTCCAAGCTGCAGGTTCCAGAGGTGACACAGCCACCGCTGTCTTTGTGATTTGCCAGCATTCTGTGATTTCAGGACTCATTGATAGCAGCTCATTCCTTGCTGCTTCTCATCGTGGCATGACACGAATGACAAGACTTGCAGAAAATAAGTATGATGAAGAAAAAGGAGCCTGGCAGAGAAATTTAGGGTTGTCAGTTTGTTTTCTCCCTGCATAAACTATTTCCTCTGCCCAGGAAACAGCAAACTGGTATTTAGGATGCAGGTTTAGAGAGCCCAGGAAGCAGGAATGGTCTCTTTGGTCCTGCCATGGCACATGTGAAGGGCTGCCTCATCCCCTTGCAGGTCACATTCTGCTTTATGGCACTGACATCACTTAATCCACCACAGTCCCCTTAAGCTCAAGAGGATAGTTAATGAGAGCCACATTAAAATGCAACAACTTTCATCCTTCCTCGCCTGGGACCTTTGGTGTTTAGCCAGGACTTGCCCAGGGCACGTGTTCCATCCAGCTTCCTGGAAAACACACCTAAACAGTAACTCCAAGGGGAACCCCCCCTAAAATAGCACAGGCTCAGATCTTATAAGTACTACCTATTTTCCCAGAGAACTCAAAGCCATGACTGTAATGAAAGCCAGCTAGCAGGCTTTCTTTTTAAGCAGCCTTAGTTCAGAAGGAAAAGAAACAGCATCATCCTGTTACACATGGAGTGTATTTTCTCTAGGAAAAAAAAGAAATCACTCTTCTTTCAAAAAGTACCATTCTGTCAATACTGTTCCTGTTCACAAAGAGCTGTCAGACAATCCGAGCTAAAATTGGCATCGTACTAAAACCTCAGTATCAGGACTTGAATGAAACCAAGCTGGAAGCACTCACAGTATTGCACTTTCACCCAAACTTTTCCAACTGCTGGTTTGATCCGTGTGGCATCGATCCCTGCTCCCTCTGAGAGGCTTGATGGCTTTTTCCGCTGCAGCAGCACGCACAGAAACGAAGAGCAGGTGAAGAACAGAGAGGTTTCTGGGCTCCCCGAGTCTTCCTCCCCAGGCAGTCGCCCGCAGTCGGTGACTGCAGGGGAGCCGCCACAGGTCTCAGCGTGCGCCAGGACTCAGCCCCTCTGCAAAGCATCTCCGCCCATTAGCATCCCAGGGAGAGGGAACGGAGTGTCCGAATTACCTAAATGAAGCAGCTGCTCTAGGAGAGAGGAAGGGGAATTTTCTTGATTGCAGTTATCTGGCTTCCTGGAGGAATTGAGGATTTTTTTTTTTTCTGTACTGAGCCTTAATTATAAAGCTCCATTGAAAACTACATGTTTGTGGGGTGCTGCCAGCAGTAAACTACATTCAGTGTGTACCCCAAACTCCTGCCAAAACAATGTCTCCCCTTTTGCTCCCTGCTGCTGGTGGCTGGGGGTTGGTACCCTGGGGGTTGTACACACTATACAGCATTTGCCCATATGGATGATGATTCCAATGTAATTCTTCCTGTGTGATCAAACCAGGAGTGAAATGTAACCCGCCTCGACTTCTGCCACATCCAGACTGCTCCAGGAAGCTGCTCTTCCCTCTTGCTGTCTCCAGGATAACTCTCTGAGGATCACAGTTCTCCTTCCACACTGCTGCTGCCACCGTGGGCCCTCTCTCTCCCTCCCATCCCACTGTGTTCCCTCGTGGGTGATGGTGCCCGGGGATGTGCAGCCACACGAAATGTACAATCACCATCAGCATCCTGCAGCCCCCTCGGGAACATGCATTTCTTTCTCTGCTCTGTCTTGGGCTGAGGAAACTCAGCTGCTGCATAATGGCAGAGTTAATTAAGCTGTCATCCCCCTCCCCAAATCCCTCATTACCCACCGTTTGCAATGTGCAATTTGTTTGCCACCACCTTGGGGAGTCATTGCTATCATTAACAGCATTCACCGGTATAGAAAAGCTGCTGTTTATTTATCAAATACAAGTAACAGCTTTTAGGATTAATAAATAAATAGATAAATAAAAATCCTGGGGTTTTCTCTAATCCTGGCCAGGTTGTGTGCTGAGGAAACACTTTAATTTGCATGAATGGGGCTGGGCTGCAAATGCCTTGTTACATATTGTTGCTATTCTTTTTCCATGTGGTTTGAGGGTTTGTCATTGCTGCTCTTCTGTACTTGCAAATGGAAAGGAAGTAATACAGCCACTGAGAGAGCTTTTGAAGAGAAGGAGCAGAATTTGATAGCCCCATTCAAATAATTACCCCATCAAAATCCTGTCTTCTCCCTCAGAGATAGTCAATATTTAGTCCCTCAGATGCCAGTGAATATCCCATGAGGTCAAGGATGGTTGTGTAACAGTGTTTGTGTTGGAAAGGGGAGAAAATTCCTCCCAGAACTGTGCTAACGCTGGTTATACCCAGAGCACCGTGTTTGAGCATCCTGTGTTTCTGTTCTGGATGCAGTTCTAGACATGTGCAAAGGCACTCCACCAGGCTCCTTCTAAATACGACTTTTAGAAGAAGATTCACAGTAAATCTATCAGGACAAAATAAGCAGTGATAGTTATGTCAGTTCTTTAATCCAGCTGCAGTAACTGACTCAAGAAAAACCTCCTTTAAATCCCACTCACTGCCTTGCTGCAGGCAGCCAGAGGGATGCACAGCTCTGGGCGGGAGAGTGGGAAAGACAGACAGACACAGCCAGACCAGGAGCTGCAAACTGGTGTAGTGTTGGTGTTAATGCAATTTGAAGTGGATAAAAATACAAAAAGAGGTGCGTGGATGGGTGAGAAAGAGGGTTTAAAGAACAGGATTTGTAGACATCTCCTGTCTGAAGGATTGCATTTCAGTGCATGATAAGCCATCTAATAAAGCTCACAACAGCACAGAGCACTTCCTTCCCCATAGCAGGAAAGGAGACTGGGAGAAATGAGTCAAGTCTAAATTCCTCTTTCCCTTCCTGGAAAGAATAAGATTTAAAAAAAAGCTGGTTTGCTCAGTTATTACCAATAACCCAGTGGTCTATCCCTTCTGTCTGCAATGACTGTATGAATGTGCTCTCCAGGTGGGCACCTGATAGAGATTCAGGCCCCCAGTTTGCTGTTGTTCTAATTACCCAGACCTGTTCTGCATCACTGGGCCTTGGCCCCCACAGGGGCTGCACCATGCAGGGTAGAAGCACTGGAAAGCATCTTCTGGGTCGTGGAGGACCTTATATATTTGAGCCTGCTCAGTGGCTTAATGCACTGATACTATAGTGTCTGGAAAATTAATATGCCAGCATGTGTGCCCAGCTAGGAGTCTCTGACTGGAGATTTCTTGCCTTTAGCATGATAATGGTGTTAAGTATAATCTGACATACAGCTGCAGGAAAGGTCTCTGAGGAAGCTCAGATGCACAAGTGCTGGGAAAAAAAAAAAAATACCTTCAGTATGGTACTGACTGCCTGGTGATTTGTATATCTGAGAGTGTAGTTGCTGCTTATTCTAAGAAATCACATCTCTCCTGAGCTCTTGTTCAGTGTAAGGAACTCTCGTTCAGCATAGGGAGCCTGCCTGCTCTCCTGCTGGCTTCTATTATATTTGTATTGACTAGAATAAGACTGCCTTGTGGGCAGCTTCATTGGGCTGAACTTTGAGAGAGGTTCTCTGAGGATAAGAACGGCTGGTAATAGATACAGGGCTCGCTCAAACCCAGACAGCCACTGAAGCAGCGCTGTAGCGCTAATCAATTCGGTGGAAAGCTGAAATCCGTCAATGCAAGCACTGCCCTGACAGCCCAGCATGGATTAAGGACTCAATTCCCCACTGCCTTGCACTGAGGGGGTTGGTAGTGCTTTGTACCTCTCTGCCTTTGAACTTCACTGTCACACAAATAACTACATGCGGGGTCTGATGGCGAAGCTTCCATCCCCCTCCTGACCGTGGATTTTGGCTTTCAGTCTGCAGTCTGTTCCCTTCCCCTGCAAACACAGGCGTGCAGCCTCGGAGTCTGAAGGGTGGGAGCAGAGAGGCAAAGAAGAAGAAGTTGAAAGAAGTGTCTGACTGTGTTTAACAGCGACGGATGCTGCGTGTTCCCCTGAACACGCGTGTGCCACGGCCAGGGCACATGCTGCCTCTTTATCTGCAGGGCTGTGCAGCTCAGTAAAATATATTACCTGTAATAATGTGTCTCGTATATACAACTGCCTGTCTGGATATGCTTTGAAATGTTTAATGATGTGTGGCTGAAAGGGAATGATATCTTCCTAACGAAATGCAGTGGAAGGAGAGCTCACGCACATTAAGACATCTTATCTGTATTGGCAATTAATAACCTGGGTACTAAAACAAAGTATAAAACCTAAGAGTTTCAGCTAAAGCCACAGGACACAAGCCTGCAATGGCAACCCAGTCAGGTTTCCACAACGCTTCGCTGTAGTGAAATCCAGATGTCAGGGAACTCCACCCATCAGCTACTCATTTCTTTTAGACTGTGGGCTTCTCTGTGGCTTTTGTGTCCCTCAGCTGTCTTGAAGTTCATATATTCATATAATTATATTGCTATAGATTTTTCTCTCAAGTCTGCAGACATGTTTCAAATTAAAATAGTCAAGGGCCAATTGCTTGAGTTACCAAATGTTACAGTGAAGACTAGTTTGGACACATCACAAACATTTGTTCCAGAACATGAACCTCAGTGGTTCACCAACATTGTGACTCAAATCTTCTTGGAGCATCTAAATCAAGTTCACTAACTCTTATAATCAGTTTGACAGCCAATTAATGAGCTAAACTCAATGTTTTTTCGTAAAGAAATCCATTGCTTAAGGTGACAAGTGACAGAAGACTGTACATTCTCTGGAGAGTATGCAAGTCAGATTAAAAAGTCTAACCCTAACTTTGTTGGTTATGATAAATATGCTTTGAGCACAAAAAAACTTCAGTTGAAAATCTGGATTGGATTAGATTATCCAACATATCAAACATGAGGAATATTGAAATGCTGCTCTTTGATTTTGCAAAATTAGTGGATTTGCCTCATTGCAGAGAAAAATAAAACAGAGGCCAAAAGGCGTTTAATCCCATAGTTTCCATCTTAAACATAAAGATCTTCTCCTGACAACCCTTGGTATATTGCTCTTAGACAATTGTAATAAGCGAAAAGAAAGACTTCCAGCTTTCAGCAAAGTTAAACTTCTTCCATTGCTTTCAATACAGTGATTAATCATTTTTCAATAAGCAGTTCACAGCATGCCTTCACTAGGCTGAAATATTATTTGCATTCTTCCATTCTTAAAATCAAAATCATTAGCCACCTTATATAATTTAGGACACAAAGAAGCCAACATACGATTAAAAGTAGGTCACAGGAAAGTGACTGTAAAATTGAAATATAAATGAGTGATTTCAGAAGACTATCTTCATCTCACCATGCCTTGTGGTATGTATTTCACCCTCCCTAAAGATTTAATAAAAGTATTACTCTGTCAGCACTAGGTAAATATTAAAATAATAATACATGTCATAATTACTTTCCAGACATTACTAACATGTTCCAATCTGCATAAAGCTTGACTCTCAAATTACACCAAAACTTTAAAGAGGAGGAAAATGGTTTCCTGTTCCTACACCATTTACAGGAGGAGCCAGGTTAGCAAAAAGGTTTTGTACCAACATGGGTCCTTGTCCTCATCCCAGGAGGCAGATTGAGACATGAACCAAGGGGTTGGTGCAACACTTGACTTCAGCTGGTTTCTGCTTCCCAGAGCTGGAGAGAATCCAGCCCCAGCCAGTAACAAGCAGCTGCATGTACAGACCTCTAGGGGGTTGTTTGTTTAGAGACAAAAATGCACATTATAGTATGAGAATGGCCTGTCGTTTTAGCAGAGGGACCTCTTGAGAGACTCCAGGGTGTATCCTTGAGCTGGCTGCTGCGGGAGTGTGGTGCTGTGCTGGGGAGGAGAGGGGTGAGCTCACAGAGAGGGGATTTTGGAAGAGATAAACAGTGGGAAGAGGAAGAGTTTGTGGTACTGCTGTTTATCAGGGCCCATCACCACAGGCACATGGACCAGTGATTAATTGGTCAGCTGGGGTGTATCAGGCAGTTTCCTGATTGTACATTTTTGTCCTGTTATCCTGCAGAAGCTTTAGGAGATGGAAACTAAAGGTAAGAGGAGAAATGATGATGCCATTGGTGAGCAGGAAAAGGTTTCAGTGCCGTGGCTGCTGCAGACTCCGGGGTCAGCAACCCCTGGGCAGCTGGACCCTCAGCTACTCCTCCTCTGATCAATCCCAAGCACCTGCTAAGCACTTTGGGAATGATACCAAAAAGCCCAGCCTGCACCACTTCAGCAGGAAGGTGTCAGTGAACTAATGTTCTGTAATACCAAGGGGCTGGGAAAGTATTTCTTCTGATTTCTTTTTTAAGTTACATATTATTTCCGCACCATTGCCTTGGACATTCCCGACAGAAATTGAAGCACATTTAGATTTAGCATTTTGGTCTAAAACCAGAGGTAAGTGAAAGGAGTTTCTTATGCTGCTCTGTTGCATTGCAGATCTGCAGAGCAGGCTCCCACATCCACTCAGGCAAGCGAAGGCAAGTGAGGGGTATCCTGGCCCTGCTGAGCACCATGTTGGGTTATGGGAGGCAGAAACTGGGCTGGAATAGAAATGCAAACTGACCCAGTGATGAGAAGGCACCAAAAATGCCTTTTTGCCTGTGGGACAACATAACGCCTTGAGTATTGTCACCCCTTTTCAGCCAGGATCCTTAACTGGACTCTGAGATCTCACCATGACAAGTTTGTGGGGCTGACCTGCAGAGCCCCACATTATACAGCTCTGTGCTAATTATGGATTTACACCGTGGTGACAGCGGGGTGGGATGAGGAGAGGCGTCAATGTAAGGGACTGTTTCAGCTGTCTCTCCCACCAGAATTACCCTGGGCAGTCCCAAAGAATGGAGGTGCTACTCCTCAGTGCCTCCCTCTTGCTCATGTCTGCGATGTGCACTGACACAGGCAAAGGAAAGAATCGTTCCCTTTGCAATCCTGTCCGAGCAATCTGCTCTTTAATTCTGCTAATGTTACCTTGTGTTCAGTACCCAGTGCAGGACAATTTCACATTTTAAAAGATTTTTTTTAAAAAGTGTGTGTGCAAGTATGACAATTGTAATAAAACAATAGTTCTCCTGTTTCTTAATGGGAAGAAAAGCCAACACATTTGCAATTCCCTTTCCCATATTACGCAGTAATTCAGCAAGCCCATCATGAGATAAGAATTACTCTGACAAGAACTTTCTTTTAATAGCTCTGTCTGAAACAAGAATAAAACTTCTTTCCTAGTCATTACAGCTTCTGGCCTGCAGTAAATGCCTGGAGACTGGGTAAAAATGTAAAGGCAGCAGCCTGCCATCACCCACACAAACAATGCACACACCACCATCGTTTCAAAGGATTTAAAAAGAATTTCACATCCTTGGCTATAATACTGCTCATGTACTGCCTGTTTAAACAAAGGCATTACAAGACTTGGAAGCATTAGTGCACTCAAAGAATCATTAATTTTGCTGATTTATGCCTTACACTGAGTATGGAAGGATGGGGCTGAAGCAAATGATACACACTGAGAGTGAGACCAAAACCATTCACTTGCAGAAGGCACATGGACAAAAAATGACATGGTCAATAAAGGTAAGGAACTATGGCTGTTGGGCAAGAAGGGTTAGACTGGGCACCTGGTGTGACATCTGATGCATACCTTAATAGGAATTAAAGCTAGAAAAGCAGCCTGGACAGTCCCACCCAAAGCCAATCCCATGTTAATAGTTGGGTCTGCAATGACAAACCTCTGCTGATGGTAGGAATCAGCTGAAGCATTCAGCAAGGCTCTAAGAAACAACCACTTGTGTGAAATGTGGCTCCTGAATGAGATGTGAGATCTCACTGGCTGTGTTTGACCTCAGGGCTTCCAGTGGCAGCTTCTTCAGTTTGGAGTTGCTCTACCTGTCACACCTAATGTAAGTTTTCATTCTCTAAGCGTCTACCGCTCCGCAGCTCTTTTCAGTCCATGAGACTGCTTTGGGAATGTCTATCAAGCTGCTGGGTGGGAAGTTTGACTCAGCAGCTCTTTCAAAATCCAGGTGTTGTTTAGTCCTTGTTGTTTTTTAGCAGGCACCTGTGGGATCTCTGCCCTCCCTGTGGCCACCCAGCCTGCCTCCATGAGTTTTTAAGGGCATCCTTGGCACCAGATATCCAACACCACACAGCTCCCTGATCCCCTCTCTCAGGAATGTAAATCACATGCAAAGTATGACAAGGAGACAGTGAATCTGTAAATCTCTAAAGGTCATTGGTAGTGGAGGCACATCCAACCGAAAAGCGTCTAGAAGTGTTTGAGCTCCACTGAGCGTGATGCACGACCAGAAATACCTGCAATCAGACACAACTGACACCCACAGGCAGCTGGGATTTTGTAGTCCTTGTTCTGAAAAGGCTGCAAAGTTTGACCTGACAGCAAAAGTTCCTTGTATTAACCCAGGTTTGTGCAGCTCTGTGACCACGTACAGGCCCTGGCACACAGCTGGGTATGGGGCTGGCTAAAATGGCATTTTACACCGGCAATTAATTGTCCTTAATGATCAGCACAAACAGCACAGCAGTTTCAGCAGACATTTTATCCAATTGATTCTTAACAGGTTCCTCACTTTCTTCTGCCTCTGAGTGAAAATTGGCTTCATTGCACCATCTAAATGTGATGGGTATTTTTAGGTCTATATTTTATCACACAGATCTAATGAGGCTGCTTTTATTCAACCCAATACAACACATGAACAAGAGCATCAAGCTTTCCCAGACACTGCTGGGACAACAAGCAAGACCACAGGACTCCTTCCCTATGAAACTGCCTAATTTTAAGCACTCCTTTTAGCTTTCTACAAAGATTTACAGCTTTTCCTTTGGCACTCAACAGACATTCACAATCCAGTTTTCAGCCCTGATCTCCAAATAAAGTGGATTAAAGCCTGAAACTGTTGCTCCTGTTGGAAGACAGAAGGAGAGCCAGCCTTCTGCATTAAATACTTTCTATCCTAATCTTTGAAGCATCGAGCAAAAAGAATACTATATCATCCCAGCCAAGACACAGTAAACATTTATAATTAAAAAATAATGTAAACAATAAATGTAGCTTAACGTGAGTCCACACAACTTCCTTAGTGTTTGTGATAAAAAGAAAAAACAAGTAAGAGCACATAAAATTCCCTGAAATTTAGGAGCATGGTTTAGCTTCAGCTCTGCAGGACACTGGTCTCCAGAAAACACAGGTGTAACCAGCCTTTTTTCAGGGCATTTGGTTTGGAAGCAACGGAAATGGTGGTTTCTTTACTCAGAGTGCTAAAGCAGATTATCATGTCTTCTGTTGTGTAATAAGGGAGAATCAAACAGGCATTTATGAAGTAAAGCTGATGTCCAAGCTGGCATAAAGCAGTTTATTGCCCATGAGCAGCCTTTAGAAGCAAAAATCCTTACAGAAGACAAAACACCTGCAACATCCTAAGGCTGACAGAGACACAGGAAATGAAGTGATCTCTCAAGGAAGGCTCAGGTTTTTTGGAGGAAGAATAATGCCTTTCCAGGGTCTACCACTTTACTCCAGACAAGCCCAAAACAGAACCCAGGCCGTGGTGTGTCAAACCTAGAAGTTGCAGCCCATCCAAAACAGATCCAAGCTCTGTGAACACTCCTGAATGGGACCAAACATCCACAAACGGGATTCAAATGTCTCCAACCTGGATGTGAGGCTAGGAACAACACTTGAAGGGAGAAATGGTCACCTTGGGCTCCTCCAGCTGCCTGGGACTCCCATAGCTCTTTTATCTGTGTCTTCCCTGGGGAGCAGTGACCATGACCTCACACCCCTGCCGGGGCTGCTGGCAGCCCCTGCAACCCCAGCAGCCTCCAAGACCCCCTTACCTCTCTCAGAGCTCAGACTAATGCTGAGCCAAAAGGAGAAGTACCAAGAGGGCGACCTAAAACCAGTCTAACCACTCTGCTCTCAGGGCTGAGCTGAGAGCAGCTGGGTTAGACCAGGGAACTTGACCCGTCATGTCTTACCGCGCAATCCAACATGGGGTGAGAAAGCAGCCAGCTCTGTCCCCACCTGACAGAGAGAGAAAAGAGGACACAGCTTAACCTTTTCAAAACATAACTCCTCATCACAGAACTGCTGTGAAAAACCAGCCTGGCAACCACAAGGCTGCTTGAAATGGCAAAGGAAGGCAGACACGCTGCAAGGACACACAATGGGAGAGGGGAAATCAGAAAACCCCGAAGTTCAGGAAGAGGAGCCACGCTCAGCTGTGCCCACCATGGGCTGAACAATGACAGGATGGCATAAGCTGGATGAAAGGTGGCTGTACTTGTGGCAGCAAGCAGCCAAGGGCATTTGTTTGTCTCCCCCACATCCCTAAACTTGTTCCATGCCCACTGGAAAGTGTTCATTGTTTACAGCCAAAGCAAGGCTATTCATTGAAAAACAAAGGCAACCCAACCACTGTACTCAATTTAATAGTAATGGAAGCCCTCAAACATTCCTGGGCATGTATTTCATTGGTCCAAGAGCTTAAGGATCAATGAAATAATCTACTAATGGGTCAATAAAATGAATCCATATGATATTTCCGAAAACAGAAGAATCTCTTCATTTAAATTAGGCTCATTCATTTTCCTGAGGAGCATGGGAAGGATATTTTTTAAGTGCAGAACACCCACAACATCTGTTATCTCTAACTAGGACTGCGGTTACTCAGCAGTCCTACAAACCAGAGCATATATTTCTTTCTTCCTTTAATTGCTGTTTAGTTTCTGCGTTATTAACGACTAGCATAACGTGTCCAAATATGCCTCCAGAAAAAATACTACCTTTAGCTGAAGGACTGAGAAGTTTCTGTTCATATGGGCAATGATTTATGTCCACCAAGTAATGTGTTAGATTAGCAACTTCAATAACGCAGCGTTCAACCTGCTCAATCAGAAAAGTGTTTGGAACATTTAAAGGCTACCATTGATTATTATCTTAGCTGAAATACACATTTTTATGGCTAAACTTGAACTGACATCCTGGTCTAATAAAACTTCCTGACAATCAATAGCAATTAGGAGAATTTGCAGCTGCCACAGCTGATATAATACCAAATTCTCTCTTGATCTGTTCACTCCCCTGCTTGTCCAAACTTTCTCGGGGCAAAGCACCGTTCAGTGACAGAACAAGCTGTTCATCAGCTTTGCTAACAGCAAACATCTTCACCAAATGAGTGCCCCAGCCCTGGATTCATGTGGTACCAAGGAGGGGTCTTGGAGGGATCCCAATGTGCACTCCATCCCGAAGGGCAGTGCCGCAGTGGGTCTTTGCCAGGACTGCATCCCAGAGCTCCTCCTGCTCCTGTATTTCTGGCCTGTCCAGACTGCAGCCTCAGAATTACAGAATCACTGAATGGCTTGGGTTGGAAGGCACCTTAAAGATCACCTAGTTCTAAACCCCTGTCATGGGCAGGGATGCCACTCACTGGATCAGGTTGCTCAGGCCTCATCCAAGCTGACCTTGAACATTTCCAGGGATGTGGAAGTTTTTCTCCTCCAGAGGGGCTGCTGCACCTCTTCAAACTGGTGTGCAGTAAATCAGTTCCTGGGACATAATTCATGAATATAAGCAAGGCCATTAATTACCTTTCAGATCCCAATTTCTTTTGAAAACCTTCATCCCAGATTCCGACCGATGCAGTAACAAGCCTAAGCACACTAAACCAAAGATACAACCTGTTTTCTGGCTAAACATCCAGATACATCTTTCAAAGCATTCAGTAAGCACACAGCTTGCTGGGATCAGTGGCCAAGAGCTGGAGGAGGACATGTGGGCAGGCACTGCACAGTCACTCAGCTCTTTGCTAAAGGATTTTTCTTTCTCAAGGAGAACAGAGCCCCTGTAGAGGCAAGCTGTAAGCTCTCCCATGGGCTCAGGCGGATATTTCATGTGATATCTGAAGGATATCTAATAAAATGACCAAACTCCGGAACAATGCAAACAAACATCAGCTGCCAATTGATCAGAAACCTCTGTGCATCCTCTGATCTGTTACTGACACAAACCTTTTTCCTAAGGCAGGGAAGAAAAAATGGAGGTTAATCATTTGCTCTTGACAGAAAGCAGAACCCAGCTTCTTAAAGATTGCTTGCTTGTGGGAAAAAATAAATACAGCAAAATGTTTCCGAGATGAAAGATTTGAATTACTCTTTGCTCCTTAATTGGATTTCCTATCCAGCTCACATTGTCATTTCCAGAGTGCTGTCAGGGACATATAAAGGGAAGAAAACTTTGCAAACTTTTTGGCTTCAGAGGATCCCTGTTGTTTGCCCAAAGGTTCTAATTCAGCCAGTGGATTACTTTTATTCCACCCATGTTCCCAGAATCACTTTCTAAAGAGAAATACAGAGTCATGTGCACTGATACATCCGTGCCCATGCACCAAAAAGAAACTACGAGCTGTTACTCTATTTTGTATTATGCTGTGCTGTGCAGCATCAGTGGCTGATCCCACACTGCAGTGATTCTTTGTCATTCCCAGTGGAAGGGTCTGTCCTACGCATTACACTGAGGTTTGTGGGAAGCTTCCTTGAAACTGGTGGGAGCGCAAACTACCCTTCTTCAGGATAGATATAAGAGCATTTAGCTTCTCATGGAGGTGGAACAGGAACCAGTGCCCAAATGTTACACGTGAGGCAGGAAGGCGACCGCGTGAGCAGAGAGGATCTGCCAGATATTGCTTGTCTGCATATGAAAGAGCTCACAGGGAATGTCACAGTGGGGAAAAAATGGAAAGAAGGAGGGTTTGGGCACTATCTGTGCCAGTAAGAGGCTTACAACTACTAGCAGACAGTGTTTTCTGATGTTTGAAACGTGGGAGTTAAAGAAGGCATAAATCTGCATTAATTCTTATATATATATATATATATATAAGCAGAATATTTGGCATCAGTGGGAAGACATACACAATTTCTCCCTCATCCAGACAGCCTGATGCCCACAGCCCTTGTGCTGCCCACGCTTGCAGGAGCAGCTCTAGACGGGACCCTTTAGCCACAAGCCCCCTCCATCCCAGTATTCCCACTTAGGAATGAGGGAGCAGAGGAAAGAGAGCATTTGGAGAGAGCTTTATACATGAAATTGCTACTCAGTCCTTGGGCAAGGGAGAGAAATGCCTTTCTTGGCATATAATGGTAATGGAAACACGGACTAAAGTCTGTCTAATGAGAAGAAAACACCGCACAGTTTATTAATTTAGACTTCTGGAAATTAGTTTGCTAAACTTACTTAAGGACTAAATACAGGTGTTAAGCCCAGCCATTCCCATATTAAATTACATGCTCTCCCTTACATACATAATCACTGTCTATTTAGGGTTTTCCAATATTGCCTGCTATTATGGTATCTAGGCAATGATTCTCATGCTAGTAACTTGATACCTATTTTTACAGTCTTGCTGAAGTCCTAAATAGTACTGCTGTAGTCTGTCTTAAAATCAATTCCCAATGTTACTGCAGGAGCAAACGTAAAACTTAATGCATTTTTCTCCAAAGGTTAATATCATATGTTTCTGATTGAGGAAGAAAAAAAATCATTTCCTTAAAGGATGGATTTTGTTATGTCTCTTGTACAGGCGTGGAGGAGGGAAAAACCCTTAGAGGATTAGGAACAGGATCAGGACCCCACGTTACCGTGTAAAACCCAGGTAGGGGAGTTGTTTCAGAAAGCCACTCAAGAAACTGAGAAAATTTGGTATTTTCTGTCCACAATCCCATGTGCAGGTGTCCACAGTACAGGTGACAGCATGGCCAGTGTCAGTGGAGAGAGGTCAGAACTAAAGAAGATGACAGGTACCAGATCACCCAGAGGGACAGCTCATCCCTTGGTGACCACCAAAGTGTACAACTAGGTTTTCCTTACTTTTTCTTCCTTCTGGTTGGACAGAAGAGAGATTTTCAGTCTGGAGGTAGGTAGATAATTCCAGCAGGAACAGTCTTCCAGCTTTGCAACTGAAGTGCATCCAACTCTGTCCAACCTCCTGCATATTTCACTGTGAGCAAGCAGGCAAATGTGTTGTGCTCTGATAGTGTTACATGAATCAGCCTGTGCTTCCTTTTGGTGTGCTCTAAACTGCATGATCAAGCATGGCTCTTAATAGCTAAGTGATGATTCATTTATGATGGCACCAGGACAATCCAAGTGAGTTTTTACCTTTTATCCTAAATGTAATGCACTCTGAGTATTCCAGTTTCAGCAAGGTCTGAGCAAATTCAATAATCAGACCAGTATTCAGCACTTTTTATGCACAGATCTAAACCCAATTGCTACTAAAACTTTAACGAGACCAGCCTTTTGCATTAACTGTATAACAAGAAACACAAGGCTGCCTTGGTTCTGGGGGTGTTGGCTCTACGCTGGATGTACAGGGCTTTGGTCTCGGGTTATGGAATACCACATAATTCAGTGTGCTTTAACAGCTGGGAGAGGAGATGGACAGACTCAGAGAGTCTCCAGTTGGGGCTGGAGAGGGGCGAGCTGCAGAGCCCTTCTTGTCCCCAGCCGCTCAGCCCCATTAAAACAAAACTTGGATGCATTAAGTACATTCCCAATATTGCTTTTCTGTGTAAGCAAAGGCAAACAGAGAGAGAGGTTTTGTGATGGGAACAGGGACACGAGACAATCTTTTAGCGAAGATGTAGTCTGTGATACAAAAAGAGTTAGGGAATGCTTGAGTTATACAAACATTCCTGAAATAACAGGAAAACTTTAGCAGATGTTTCCTCCATCTAATTTTCCCTCCTTCTCCTCTTTTTGTGTGTGGCTTTGCAGATCTCTCTGCTTTCTAAAACTCCTTTTGTATGAAGGGCCTGCATTAAAATGTCAGGTCTTATTTTTCCAAAAGACAACTGCCAGAAATGAAACCCTAAATGCTTGATTCAGAGCCAGGGAAGGATCTCTTGGGAACCACCGGGAATCCCATCCCTATATCTGATTAGGTTTTTGTCAGCAGTGTAGGAGCCAAATTCTCGGTTGCCTGAAGGCTTTAATCTCAATGAGAATCAGACTCAGAGGAGCTCTAAGGTATCAAATCGTATTTACTGTCTCTGTCAGTTATTGGCAAGGCGTCTGGAAATACCTTGGGATTAGTGTTTTGATTAGAATTCGATCATAACTTTATAAAACACAGATAAAAATGATCTCATTTTTGAGCCAAGAACTCAGCAGATTTGAGGAAGGAATAACTTTAAGCAGCACTTTATACAAAGAGCTTTGGAAAGGATCAAAATCCACTGCTGAGCAGAGCAAGGCGATCCCTGATAATTTAGGATTGGAACAAGGCCTTTTGTCAGCTAATTACTCAGCATGCTCCCAGCACAATTTGCTTGAGCATCTTCTAATGCTCTTGGTCATAGCTGGAGCTGGCATAGAATCCACAGGATCTCCCAGTTTGGGAGGAACCCACAAGGATCATGGAGTCCAACTCTTGTCCTGCACAGGACAACCCCGAGAATCACACCATGTGCCTGAGAGCATTGTCCAAATGCTAAGAAGGCAGATGGACTGTAGCCCAATCTCTACACTTCAGTGGCGAGCAGGACATCCTTTGTTCCTGTTGATCTCAGCAGCAGCAGTGGATCAGCCTTGCCTTAGGAAGAGCCACCCTGAAACCACCCTTTCAGCGAGCAGACACGGTGTTGTGAGCTATTCGTGTATAATAAATACATATGTACATTCAAACATGTAATGGTGACTGGAATGGGGGAATAAGAAATAAAGAGCCATAAAATGAGGGTAGCAGGTTACGGAAGAGGGTCTGAAACATGCAGCTCCTCCCTGGATGGACCTTTGGCTGTGCTCTTCCCTGTGCTCCCGCCACTTTACCTGCTCTACTCACAGCTCGTGTTCTTTCCAGCAAAATCCGTCTCAGGTTCCTGGTCTCACAGCAGAAAGGGTCCTTAATCTCACATTTTATGAAATGCAGCACACAGAGAAAAGGCTAATAAATGACAGATGATGAAAACACCCTGCCTGGCTAGTGAGAGCACTACCCACCCCACGTGCAGGGACCCTCCTACAAAAGGGGCCCATTTTCCAAGCTGCATTTTCCATATGCCATCCTGGGGTTCTGGAAATGTTTCATTAATGGTTGGACTTGATGATCTTTAAGGTCTTTTCCAACTTAAATTATTCTGTGATTTTGCTTTGAAGGGAAGTAGCGGTGGGAAGCCGGGAAGGGTCTCCTGCCAGCCAGGGCAGCCGGTGGGTGGCTTTGCCCTCTGCTGGATAAAGCCAGACCTGCTGATTATTTTCTGATTGCAGATATTTTTGCCAAGAGAAACACTGCACTTAGAAAACAGTTCAGCCAAATTAATATTTTCAAACCTACTACCTTACTCTGTAGGGTAGCTGCAAATTCGCGTTCAAGATTTGAGTACACTGGGAAGGAACGGGGATAGGAGCACTGGTGGAAGTTAAAGGAGTGGGAGACACGGACACTGCATTGCACAATACAGAAAAGAAAAAAAAAGAAGGGGGAGAGAAAAGTGGCAGGCTGTTTCTGCTGTCCTTTATTGTGACTGTCCTTGCTTCTTTGCAAGCTAATATACTCACCCCCATTTCAAGTGAGCCTATCAAGACGGCAAATCCAAAGTATATTTGAGAGCTATTGATTTAAATAAAGTAACTCAAATACATCTTACTTTGAAACCTATTTGCAGTAACAGGATATGCCATCTGCTTCTTGCAGTGGTAAAGGCCAAAGACTTCAGTTCCAGAGACATATGGAAAATGTGAAGGGCTTTATTCATTTTTGATTATGAAGCTTCATAAGCAGAGGCCACTGCCCTCAAAAATCCCAGGGGAATGAGGTGCTGGGAGCTCCTGTGTGACAGCCCTCACTGGCTGACTCTGGCTGGGGTCCTGCTGGGGGTGGGCATGGGGGAGAAGGTGCCAGGGCTGTCCAAAACCAGCTGGTGGTTTGGCAGTGGCAGGACAACAGCCATTCGCAGTCATGGTGATATTTTGTGGAATTATTAGATGACCCAGGGGCTGGGACCAACACTGGGGGTTTAAGGAGAAGTTTTGAATGGGAAATGAGGAGAGTGCCTCTCCAGAGGCAGAAGCATTCTCCTTCTTCTCTAATGCATCGATAAAGCCCAGCATGTGCTTTTGGCTGGATTCAGAGAGGAGGGCTGGTTCCCCTGGTCGTAACAAGCATCTCTGTGTCCATCCCTCACACAGAGGATCAGGTTGGCCAACATCACTCTCTACCATGATACCCCTGGAGGAAAGGGAAATACATTGACTCACCACCTGGAAGTTTGCAGCCCACCATAAGACCAGGTTTCTGCTTCAAATAATGTCAAAGACTATTTACAATACAGACATAAACAATTTTTACCCTTTTTTTTTTATTGTTTAAATGCCCCTTCCTTAATTTTGGGTTCAATCCAACAAGTTCCTGAAGGCTAAACAAGGTCCAACAGCGGTAAATGGTTTATCTAAGGTCACCCATACAATGACAGACGAAACAAAGCATTTCAGGCCACCCACGTACCCCCACCAAAAGAAAATGGCAGTAACTGTGTTTTCTTATCATTCATCAGCTCAAAAAGATATAAACACAAACACATCCAGGGCACTGTCTCCTTTTGACTGATTCCAGCCCAGTGCCATTTCAAATAGCTGCAGCGTGAAATCCAGTTATTTCATATTGGCTGTGCTGCACTTGGAAGAAAATAACATTAATTTTTATTGTAACAAACAGCCTTAATTAAACTCGCAAAATAAATACGTAGTCGTGCAGTCTTTTTCCATGTCGGAGCTGAGCATTAATCTTTATTATTGTTATTAAGTGTTAGGAGATGAGAACATTTTGATGAATAATGATGGTGCATACCCAATCAATGCATATTTAAAATATATGTTTACAAAAGGCAGTGGCATGAACATATGACTTGTGAGCTCTGAGGCTGTTATGGCCAGATAGATTAATGCCAGTAATTCATCATGTGCTGTGGGGGATTAGAGAGACAAGCAAGAATACATTCCATGGCTCTGTGGCAAGTAGGCAGGATACTGGTCCATATCCCAATCTCTGCTCCCATGCTTCATCCTCAAAGACACGAGGTGAAGTTCAAAGATAAAGCAAGCCTGAAACTTTGCTGTCTGTTCATGGTCACTCACAGTAATTGCTTCACAGCAAATAAAACCAGAAATAAATTCCACATTCTTTTGCCTGGTTCTCAAAAGAGATGAAATCTTAGAATGTTTCAGGTTTTGTTCCTATTTCAGTGATTTACAATTGGAAAAATGGGAGTTTTTATCTATTTAAGTTCAATTTACCGTTAGCAATGACCCTGAACTGAAGTCAAAGATCTCGAAAATGGAAATTCAGATAGCCCATGGTTGGGGTCTTGCTCAGGACTCAGAATATGCCCCAGCTTCCTAGACTTGGAGGCCCTGAGGTACCATTGCCATCACCCAGCTCAGGCTCTCACGTAACAAGACCTCTGAAATGCACCCAGCACTTCCCAGCTTTATCCAGGAATTTGTGGATGGTGAAAAGCGTGTCTAAAAGAAAAAACTCCATCTTAACTCAGAGACTACAGAGAGCACAGAATTTACCACATCCCTTCATAAGTTGTTCCAGAGCTTAATTAACTATTGATTTACCACATCCATTGAAAATGGTTCAAGTGATTGACTAACTAGTAAAAAATCAACTCTTATTTTAGGCAAGCTTCTCCCAAAGCTGAACAACCTCGCTGCCCTTACAGTCTGATTTCAGTCCCCAGCTCTGCCCCAGACATCCTCTGTCACCCTGGGCAAATGATTCCCTCCCTCCGTGCCTGCATTCCCATCTGCCCCAACAATGCATCCTTTGTCTACTTTGTCTAATTCCATCACATCTCTCTCCCTGCTAGGGATTTTCCTGCAGATACACAGCACTCACATGCTAGCAATTTGCTGTCAACCGTGACTTCTAGTTGCTATACAAATATTTAATAACAATTTAAATGCTGGACTTGATGCCGAACTTAATCTCCTCAACAGGCTGGATCAAATCTACCCAGCTGTAAGATAACTCAAATTTGATATGTTAGCTCAGACTCATTTCTTTATCTTTTACAAATAGAAACAATATATCAATTACAATATGTTTGCATTCAAAATTATTCTCATTTCAGTTAACTAAATTCAAGAGCCAGCCCTCCGAGTTTTATTGCACACCCTCTGAAAGGGCTGGGGTGTGGCTGAACGCCCTATTAGCTCTACTAAAATACTCACTGGCACTTCCCCTGCGGGTATTGGTAAGAGCAGGAGTTGCACCTGTGTACACCCAGAACGTCTAAATTCCAGTGCCACCAAATTCACACAAGCATGGTATGGGAAAGTAAATATCTCCTCTGCAGCCTCTCAGTGCATTTTCTGTGCGTATGTACTTGCCAGCACCCAGAGCTTCACCTCACACTGCAGTTGGGCTCACACAGCTCCAGGTTCAAAGCACTGTGCCCTGTGGTGAGTGGTGGCACAGAGAGCAGGTGACCTGCAGACCTTTCCAAACCAGACACCAGACACCCATTGCTCAGCTGCCCCTGTGTATGCAGAGAGTTTCCCTTAATTATACAGGGGTCTCTTTGAGTTCAGTGCACGAAGGACACAGCTGGGGACGAGGAGCAAGGCCCAGGACACAGGAGCCCAGGCTGCAGAGATGTCCTCACTCTGCCCCTACGCACAACTGCAACACACTGCCTGATGAGACCATCTCTTTTTTCGAGCTCTCTGCCCTTCCTGCTCAGCAGTGAACTTCCTCCACGCACAGAGTTCTATCTAAGGTACAAATAGGATGTTATCCTTTTTCCTCTCTTCCCTGTATCACAGCCTATCTGGCTTTCTAGTATTGCCATTAAAACACTTGTGTAGTTGCATCAGACCACGAGTGTGCTTACACACACCGGCCCCAGAGGACCCCCTGCAGCTGCAGCATATGGCAGTCGTACCATTGCCTGCCCCTTTGAGAAGGGATTAAATTCCCTCACACAAAGCACAGTCTGACCTGGCCAACAAGAGCCATAAAAAAATGGCTGAGTGTACTCCTGATGCAGAACACGTCTCCCAGTGAGAAGCCCCAGTGCCTGAACACAGTGATTCACAGGGAAGTCAAAGTCACTGTGCATTTTATCCTCCCTCGTGCCAGTTAATACGAAGCAGTTACACTGATGAATCTGGTGAAGAATCTCCTAGCTGTGATATAAATTAGCGTAGCTCCACTGAAGTGATGGAACTCTGCATATTTATATCAGCTGTGGAGATAGCCCTATATATTTTCCAGAGAAATAGCAGGACTGAAGACAAGGAAGTGGGGTCCAAATGACTGAACCAGAATCAAACCCCAAAACGTGGAGGATACAGAAAGCATGGGCCAAAAAAAATCTCACCTTGTGGTTCTGATACCTTTTGATGCTGTCAGCTCATTTCCACTAATTTATAACAATGGCACTTTACACTCACTGGTATGTACAGGAATTTTGCCACAGACGTCACTGTGGTCAACTCAGCCTGATTGAGTCTAAGCAGGAAATAATAAATCCAACTCAATCACACCTACAATTTTCTTATGGGATCTATCTATGCATTTTACCCACCACAGGCATCCTCCCTCAGAAATACACAGTTTACATGCCTTTGGTATTTTTCATGGTTCATTACTCAAGGTAATTTATGACAAGTTTATGCTGCTACAGTACATCATTTTGTAATTTTCTGCAATAAAACCATTGCACTGACTAGTCTTGGTTCTTTATTACATTTGAGGTCACTTGAAAGGGTAATTTCATCTACTGAACATTAAATCCTGCAATAATTCAATACTTTGAAGATATTTGAAAGCAGCACTCTCCTCCTCTTCTGTGGCCAGCACTGAGCATAGCACATAGCCATGGCCTAGTATGTCAGCTTTGGCTGGAAGAAATTACTATCAGGGTTTCAAAACACTCCTTGGTGGTCACCTCTGAAATTCCTAAGTATGGAGTACCTTGAATGGGCATGTTGAATGCCTAATCTTTTATTAACAGGCATACACACACAGGCCCACCACAATGGACAGACTTACATTTACAGAAGGGGCTTTGGGAAGGATGGGGACCAGTCTCAAGGAGGTTTGCTTCAGTGGGAGCTAACCAGGCTCTTGACAATTTCTCCATCACTGTTTGCACAGCCAAACCATTTGGATCCCTCGGGATTCTCTAAACTTGATGAATTTGCTGCTAAAATGCTCAAGGAAATGTAGCTGCACAGGAACTGGTTAAGTAATAACTCTAGACGAGCTTTAATATTGCTCCTTATCCTACAGCTTTACCTCAGACCCCTGAGGACCCCAGGTTTTGCCCACACCAGTGAAGAGCAAAGCCTTGCACTGAGGGTGGTCGGTGTGGAGTAACAACTGCTGTGGTCAAAGAAGTGATTCTGGGGATTAGCACACCAAGATTTTTCCTCTGCAGAAGCCATAAGCAAGTTCTCCCAGTCCTGCCAAGAGATCAGAGACTTCAATGACATTTTTAAATTGTCTCACCATAAACTTTTAAAAACAATGTTTAAATCATCTCCTGCCTTGGGAGAGCTCAAGAAAGAAGAAAATGGGGGAAAAAAATCAATAACATCTGGGAGGTCTGAGCTACAGACAAGTCAGGCAGGAAAAAGGGATGTCCTGAATGGCCCAGCACCAAGGGCAGTGATGCTGATTGCCAGAACCACTGCTGAGCATTTGTGCAGTGCTGCCAGAGCTGAAAGGGGACTAGGAAAAGGGAGAAACTCTTCCATCCCTCTCCTTTGCAGACCTCTGGCTTCTTCAAGTCTGTCCGATTCTGAAAAGTTCTTTTTTCCCCTCATTGCCTTAAAGACATACAGTAAAAACTCACATCATCCTTGTTTAAAGTGAAGTGAGTCTGGCCAAAATATTACAGCTTGAGCCTTCCTTACTGACAGCCTCTATTTTGTGGGTGACCTTAACAGCAGCAAGGCATGGAGCAGCAGTGAGGAAATTACTGTTGGATCCTTTTCCATTTGAGGAGTGAAAGAACTGTAGCTATTCCACCTTTATTTCTGGATGGATAAAAGTTCTTCTTTAGTAGGCATTGCAAGATATGAAGGCAGGTCACCTTCATAGGACCTCCTAAAGTCACTGAGGTCACGCCTGGACTGGGATGGATTGTGGAGGAAGTGCCACAAGCTGGCATGGAGCTGGAAAGCAGAGTAGGCTCCAGTAGAGACTCCCTATCCTTGACAGTGCACATCCTAAATGAGAGCCAGTGAGAGATTTCTCTACCTGTTGGCACAGTTTTTCACCACTCTATGATGTGAAGCCCAAGCTCCCCTATTTCAGAGTTCAGCCACATGGAGTTTGGGAAGGAAAATGATAATGAGCAGGAAGCTGGAATATCTCCAGGGACTTGAAGAAGAGCCTGTAATATACAGAAATGTGCTTATCACAAGTCTTGATGCCTGGGACACACTGAGGCTGGAAACTGCTCATGTCCTCCTCCACTTCTTCTGCCCTCTAGGATTTCCCACTATCTGCATTTCTTCATCACTCCTCCTTTCTCTACAGACAACTCTTTTGTTTTCCTACTAACACCTGTATTTTACTGCTGCCTCTCTCCAGCCTTTCTTTAGCACTGGAGGGGAACAGAAAGGGTAGGGTTGTTTGCAGGCAATATTTTGGCCCTCACCTTTGCCATCTCACTCCCTGGCTACTTAACCACAGAGCTGTTCAGGAGGAGTAGGGGTAATTGCAGGAGTGCTTGGACAGCAGAGAGGTTGGAATAAACAAATGCCTCAGATGCTCTGGAGAAATAGCAGGCATGACCTCTGCTCTTCAGTTTTACCAGCCCAGTCCTTTTCTATTTCACCCCTGTACTTACCCTAACTAAGCCTGTGGCTGAAGAAGTCCCTGCACAGGAGAAGTTGGATGTGAGATTTCATGGGGGACCTTCACTTCTCGCCTACAGCTCCTCACTTGTGGGGAAAAAAGTATCCTCTAATATGGACTTTTGATTTATGAAAGAAGGAATCCAAACACACTCTGCTTGTTTCAGCTGAGTTGTTAGTCATCAAACTAACTTGTGCTCAGTCTCCAGTGATTCCCAGCTTTTGCTGTAACAGCCTGCATTGCTGTTTCCTTCTGAATTTCAATCAGGTGTCATTACCATGAGTTGCCCACATTTTCCTCAGGATAGATGCCTCTCATAAGATACTGGAATTGCTCAATGCAGTGAACTTATTCTCTTTAAGAACCTGAATCACACTAAGTGCTTTACTTACCATCTGCTTTTTTGATTTGCTTACTCGTCTGCTCTCACTGTCTGCAAGAGCCATTTGTTTCCTTGCCTATAAATTCGTGGTCCAGAAGAAACTGCAGTGTTGTCAGCAGAAGGCTGAAATACAGTTCTGAGAATGGACCTACAAAAGAGGTTTGGAAGCAAAACTTAGCACACAGCCAAACTATCTGTAATTGGATTTTGAGACCAAAACATAATGAACAAAGCAAAAGGACTAAACAGGATCGTTTATTTTATTTGATCATTAGCAAAACTCCTCGGTTATGTGTGATAATTGCTGGCAAAGATTTACGTACAGAAATTGCGCCTGAAAATGTTTAAAGCCCATTTCTTTATAACAGATCCACTACCAGCATACCAATTACATGACATAAAATGTATTGAGCTTGGAGAAATCCCACCAGGCTTTCACCAGCATAACCTGCTAGCCTTTCCCTGCTCTGTGCTTGGGATTGCTTCCCGGATGTACTGATTTAAGCAATGGATACACATTCTCAGCAATCTGTCATGTGTGTTTACAAAATTATTTCTAGAGAAGCTTATAGGTTAGCCTGGGAATGAGAAGTGACACAAGATCAAGATCTTCAGTCCTCACTCTGGCAACATACTAATGGATCATAATGGGTGATTTTGTGTAAGCAAAGCACGCGGGTACATCTCCATTAAGAACCTTTCTTATCAGCCTGTGTTTTAAAAAAGCAAAGTTTAGAAATTTGTTATAGTTTACATCCATTAAAATAAAGAATGAAGCTCCATCTTGTTTCCCTGAGAATATACCATCCTAAGGGTTGGTTTGAGAGCCACTGATAGAAATAAATTTATTGACTTAAGACCCGGACTTCAGTGGGTGAAGCGACAAAATGCAAAAAGGCAGAGGCAGGGAGAGAAGGAAAACAGCGATACCCATAAATATATAGAGATTCAGCTTTTGAAGAAGGACCTGCAAAAGAAAAATGTGCCTGATAGCTCATTTGGTGGGCAGGTCTTTAATATTAAGGGGGCTAGAAATAAGAAAATATACATACTTTCCACTGCCCCTACCTGTTTCTAGGCTGGCCTGCCTACCTTTTGTAGGAAAAAAGCCTCAAAACTTTGTCTGTGCAGCCTTGGCCAAAAAATCCCTTCCTTTGTGAGTACCCCTGGTTCTCCTGCAGTGCAGGGAAATGGAGCGGCAAGAGGAAGATGGACACAACAGATGTCCAAACTTGAGCCAGTCAACTCAGCTTTTGCACAGAGTATCTGGGTTAGAGAGCACGTTGCCCATTTGCAGCTCTGGATGTCTCTCCAGCTCCTGAGGCAGTTTCCAGCGATCCAGAAAAGGAACGTGTTAAGGACACCAGTGCATGTCCTTTCCTCCAGACACACATGGGGAGGACAATCCCCATCCAGCAGTACTTTGAAAGCCAGTGGGACAAGGCCATGGCTGGTGTTGGGTAGAGACAGGGTGGGCAGTGCTGCAGTTTCAGGGTAGGTGGGAAGTACCTCTTCCTGGAGCTGCAGAGAGCAATACAAACCATAAATTGCCATTATTTACAATTCAGCAGATAGCAAAGGAGATGGCTGGATGAGCAAATCAAAGCAAAGTCTTCAGTTTTTCCAGTGTTTTCTCACTCCGTTCAGTGGACTTGCTCCAGCTGAAGAGGCAGCACAAGCCAGAAAGCTGAAGGGAGCAGGATCAACAGCCACTGTCCTCAGAGCTGGAGGCCTTTTCATCTCTAGGTCTAAAGATCTTGATCCAGTCACAGAAAAACATCTGGGCTGAATTTGGATCCGATGTTTAGTGCCCACACATGAATTTCTCAGTCACACTTACCTCTAGCTCAGACACCGTATGTTGCTATGGTATTAATCACTGTCTGGCACAAAGATTGTTTTTTCTCCACAGATAGAGAGTAATGATTATTTGACAACATCATTATTCCCTCATTACTGTTTATAAAAGCAGCAGGAGCAAGATATGAATACTGTAGTGTGACTGACTGAATGCAGTAAGACCTTCAGAGGGGAGTGAGTCCTTCACTGTTTAGGGTGTTAGAGTCCATACCTTAATTCTTCCTGGATCTCAGGAAGGGGACCTAAGATCTCCTGGATCACATGTCTTTCGATATGAGCCTTAAGGCTTAAAAAACCTCTCATCTCTGAAAGTTCACCAGCCCCCCTATCTATTAGAATCAACATTTTTTGTATTTAGAGGAATGATTTGGGAGAAGTGACCCGTGAGATCAGAAAGACAAGAAGAACAAGGTACCATCAGGAAGGAATGTGACAGGCTGGTAACAGCCAAAGGACATTTTGTAGTTCCCGGACTCTTTGCTGCAGACTTCACAGGGAGAGAGTATGCTGACAACAACTGATGTGTCCTGCTCTGCCTGAGCCCTGTCCCAGCCCCTGCCAACAGCCAGTCCTGGGCCTGCTGAACACACATCTGACTTTTCTGGAGGAGGCATGAAGGCAGATGGATGTCACATTTGTTGAGAACACTGTCATGTAGCTTTTGTCTACTTCATCCATGTGCCTTAAACACACCAGATTGGTGTAGCACCCCACTAGAGCTGCTGGCTGAAACGTTTCTTGGGCATTTTGCACTTTCATGCTGTCCTTTCTTGTCTAATGATGCTCTGAAAGACTGGGAAGTGAGGAAACCCAGACAAACTTGCTAAAATCAGCAGAGAAGGTCCCTGGCGGAACAAGGGAAGGGAGGACATGATCTATACTCACAAATCCTTCAAACCCTGCCATGAGGCATTTTACAGCCATGCTAGGTCCTCCAGCCTCATGGAATCACAGGCATATCTGCTCAGATGTATTAGCTGGGATCTATTTTCAGCATTTACACCTTGAGCACAGCCTGGATTGCTGCCCCACTGTGCTGGACATGGTACAAGGACCACAAAGCCAAGACTTGAAATGATGGACCCAAATGGCAGGGCCACAGGTGAACACAGCATGGGAGGATCGCTGGGATTTTACCTCCCAGCCAAACTTTGCTTCTTTTCCACTCATTTCATTCTCTCGTGCTGCTATCTTTGCTTGTTGGAAAGGCACATCTTGTGCCATTTCCTCCATTCCATTTTAGTCCCAATACTGCCAGTGGAATGGATTAATGGCACACTCTTTTCTAGTCTAGTAATCTTTGTCACAAAAGTGAGGGGAAGCATGCAGTGAAAATGTAGATCTATCAGCACTGCCATCTGACTGATGGCTCACTCTGAGAGCTGATGCTAAGACAAGAACAGAAGATGAAATAAAAAGATCCCTTTCTTGGTATTTTAATACCAAGCACAGTACACAGAACCTGTATCCATCTTTTGACAAAGACAGTAATGAAAATGGCAGCATGCTGGAATGTCACTGTACCTCCATGATGGGCTATAATTTCATACCTTTTCATGGGCACTGCAAACAGTCAGCATTCTGCCTGCAGGTCTTTGGGTTGAAAATGCCTGTCACTCCCTCCATGTACCTCATTTTGGCATCACTTCAATGGTATTTCAAGTCCCTAACACCACACAAGCTATCATACATCCTCTTTTCTAATAGTTAATTGGGCAGGGACACCAAGTGAAGCGTGTCTTTTTTCTCAGAGTCAGTAACCAGCCACATTTGATGCATATATTTTTTATACCAAACACCAGCTAGAAAACAATGTATTGAAATGAAATTCATTCAGCCGTCAGACCTCAGGCATGTTCTTCACTGACCTTTTCCTTTGTACCAGCTTTTAGGCATACCACAAGCCTCCTTGAATCTTCACAGGAGCAAAAATAAGAGTGTTCTTGTTTTCTGCATCCCCAGGCAAATCTGACTATTTCTTTTTTTAAAGAGGAAAGCACAGATGGATACTATGCAGTTAAGGGGCTGCTGTCCTGGGAACAACCTAGGAAAGGCTGGGTTAGACTTTTGCTCTGCTGGTTCCACTTTTTGTGAATCTTGAAGACAGATCTGGGGTCCAGATTCATCCTGGAAGCAGGAATAGCCTTCCCTGGAAAAAGGAGCTGTGTGACTAACGTGATACAGGAACAAACAGGGCTGTGTGATGCTGGGGTGAAGGACAAAGTCTTCATCTGCTCCGTTCCCTCCAGTAAACCAACTTTGCTCACCTGTGGGAGCCCTTCCCTTCCTGGGTTTCAGTCAAAGTCTCTGTAGCTGAGAAATTTTCCTTTCCGCTACCTTTATTTCCCGGGGAATGTCAAGATTACACCTTGGGGATGGGCCCGGAAAGGAGCAGGAGGAGAAGAGGAGATGGGTAATCCAGGGGATTGCCCTCCTAATTTCTGAATTCAGCTGTTTCAGGACAGTCCTTGACACCTTCTCCTTCAGTTTTGGCAAAGGCTGTGTGAGTCCATCAAGAGTCTGGTGCTGATGGGCCATGACAGGTATGCAGGACTCACTCTTTCCAATGGGATGGGGCATTTGGCAGCAATTCAGCTCCCTTTGTATTGGATCTATCCTGACCATTCAAAAGCCAGGGGTTTACTAATCCTCCCTTGATTGTTTCCTGCTTTGAGCAATTTACATAGTTATTGGGCCCAGCTCTCATTCTTTCTTCTAAAGCATGCAGAGGACAGGGCTGAATGAGAGGGGAAATTTGATTGCTTAGTATTTTGTCTGCCTGTTACTATCGGTAGGGAGCAGCTACACAGCCTGGCAACAGCCTGCAGAGAGTCTGAAATGCTCTAAAATTAAAAAGACCCAGATTCACACTTCTCCTGACTCCTCATTCTCACAGGCCAAAAGGAAGAAAAAAAGAAAGAAAAAAAAAAAAAAAAGGAAAAAGAGAGACCAAAAGAAAAGAGAAGATCATTTGTTTGCAGAATGTTTCTGTATGTGTGTATTTTTCAGGAGGTTAATTGGAAAGGGTGTTTCTATGCCAACAGGGGCTGAGAACAGACGGCTGAACCTGGAGAAGCATCCGCCCCCCAGGAGACATTTTGGATGCATGGATGATGTGGCCCAGTGGCTGCACACAGAACAGGCTAGCAGGAAATAGGACTTCTGGACCACAAGTCCCCCCTCCCGGGAGGCTGGAGGAATTACTTCACTTGCCCCCTGCCCTGACTCAACCTGGCCAATCCAGGAACAGGGGGGTTTGACTGCTTTCCTCATGGGCTGCAGTTCGTGACTTTTGGCCCTTGCCTTTACAAGCCATGGCAGAAGTTGCAGCACTGGCTGAACTGGGCATCTGCAGAGTGCTGCTGGAATGGCTGCGTCCCCTCTCTAGCAAGGAAAAGGCACTGGGGGATGGTGGAGGTCACTCAGCTGTGTTGTTCTCTATGTGATGTTTCCCTGGGATGGTGGAGCCCTGATTTGACTGCAGGGTTTAGAAGCAAAAGCCACATAAAGATACCAAGTACTTGACACTTTATTAACATGTGAGGTATTCAGATAACAGTTATCTGTTCCAATCCTCTCCCCTCAAACATGTTTGAAGTCTGCGGATGAGCATAAATAGTGTTTTAAAGGGAAATCAGTTTAATAAGTGCATATTAAATATCCAGGTAAAATTAAAATCAAAACAACCAGACTATGAAAATTTGGCTTAAAACTACTCAAAGAAGGCAGAGTATGTTGTGGTTCTTAGTGACTCATTTTTCATGCAAGGACCATAATTTAAGATGGCTTTCAGGGCTGTCTTGGGAGTAAGATCCTGCTCCACACACTTTTCCATTCTGAGACATTTGAAGTGCAGATGGGGAAGGAGGCGGCTTAGGCGGCCTCTGGATGAGAAGCTACAAATAGGCTCTAAATGGAAGTGTAAATCATTTATCCTGGGTTTCTGAGGTGAGTTACATAATCACAGTGGTAGACGGGTCTCTAGGACATTCAGACCATTCTCTCCAGGCTGAGTTCAGCACCTTTGCACAGGCCTTCAAAGCAAAAAACAAAGTGCCCTCCAAGACCAGCTGGACTGACCAACACACCTTGGATGAACGCACAGTTCTGAGCAATAAGGGACACATTAGTGGGAAAAAGATGATCTTCCTCACTGTACATTCAGGTGGTGAAAACAGCTTTGAAGCATCGAGTCTGTCCTATCATAATGCAAGAAAAAAAAATCAAACCTTTAGAGTAGCTGAGTGACACATTCCCCAGTTAACTACAACATCACTGCAGAGGAGGGGCAGGCACTGATCTCTTCTCTGTGGTGACCAGTGACAGGACCCGAGGGAATGGCCTGAAGTTGAGTCAGGGGAGGTTTAGGCTGGATATTAGGAAAAGGTTCTTTACCGAAACTGGTAGTGAGTGCACACGTGTCAGCCTGGCCCCCGATGTACGAGCTGCCCCAGGTCTGCAGGAGAGCAACACAAGCACACACGGTGCAGAAGGAACAAGCTGTACTGGTGACAACACCTCAGACACCTCATCGGAGAATCATAGAATGGTTGGAAGATACCTTAGAGACCATCTATTTCCACCCCCCCTGTCATGGGCAGGGTTGTCACCCACTAGACCAGGTTGCTTGAAGCCCCATCATACCTGGCCTTGAACACTTCCACGGATGGGGCATCCACATCTTCTCTGGATAATCTTAATCTCCTTGAAAACCATAGGAACATTCCCTCTGAACAGAGTGAGGAGGATCAGGGCTCCGCAGTCCCTGCCTTATATCTATACTCCTCAGACTGCTTTTGGAATTCAAAGACACTCTGCCTTTGCTCAAAGACATTTCTGTCTTGGCTCCCATCTGCAGTGATTGCATCAAATTTTACTTTCCCTAAGTTAACCTCAAAAGAACCAACACCACTTCAGTCAGCTGTTTCTTTAAACCAACCTCGGAAATAATTACCAACAGACAGAGCAACTACAGGTCTGTACCCTGTTTAATGGCTGAGCCACTTTCCATATGGGACAAGGCAGGACTTTGCTGCCTGCCACGGTCAGTAATGAAACCACTGAACAGCTCTGCTCCTCCCTTTGATCTGCAGCATCTGCTGAGGTACCTGCCTGCCACAGGGTCAGCGCACTTCACAGCTTTAACACTTCTCAGAGGAGAGTTAATCAGTATCCTTAACATCCATCACAAAAATACCTTTCTAACAGTTGTTTCTCTTGCGTGCCTGTGTATCTGTTCTTAATCAACACATAGGTCTTGTCTGCACTGAAAAGCTTTGCCAAGGTAGCTCTGAAATGATGGCTTAGTTTATTCAAAGAAATGACATAAGCTACACCAGCAAAAACACACTGACTCTAGTTACAGTCACAGATTATCTCCAGGACTGAGTTACAGATAAAAGTTCCACCAGCACAGCCATGCTCCTTAGGGATACCATTTTTTCATGACATTTCTAAATCAGCACAAGTCATGTGAAGGCAGCTATGCCAGCATAAAATTTCTTTTGCCAGCAAAGAAGTGTTGGCCAAAAAATTAAAATTCTTAACACTTAATGCTTTCCCAGGAGGAGTTTCTAGTGTAGACTCAGCTGTAATTTGAGCACTGGGAACAGAGTAGCCTACTAGATTTGAAATCACTTCTCTCAGCAAGGTAGGCAAGGCACATTCAAGAGCTTTTACTCTGGGCAAGACTGTGCTATTTTCAGTACCCTGACACCACGTAATTTTCTTCTTGGTTTATACAGCCAGAGCCTCTCTGCACCAAAGGAAAGGTTCCAAGCAAATAATTTAGGAGATGAGCCACTTAATTTGTTCATGAGGAAATAACTTGTCAGAGACCTGTGAGGCAGCTGATGGCATCAGCCTCTTCCAGAGTCTTGCCAGGCACATTCCCAGAGTGGGATGGTGCTCAGTGAAGGGCCCTGCCCAAACCCAGCAGCTGAGTGGCTACAGCTGATTCTGCCAGAGCAGAGAGGAACATGAGACACAACCTCCCCTGTTTCCATACCGTGGGCCCTTAGCAATCGCCACAGGAATTTTCAAAAAATACCTGAACTATGGGATAACAACACCCAATCCTACTGATTCTTCATCACTGTTTAACTCTTGTGAGCTGTGAGCTCTGCCGGGCATGTCCTGCTCACCTCCCTCAGATCTAGAGCAGCCCACTAGGGAGGGAAGAGGCAGCACTTGTGTCCTGCTTGGAATTCCTCAGGACCACACTCGGACACGGTGTCTGTGCTCTTGGCCATGCTCTCTGTATTGGGCTGTTTGTGTTTCTGCTGTTCTCTAGATGCAGGGTTATAAAATTAACATTCACGTTCAGATTTATAACCCAGTAAAGGAGAGTTCCCTCTAATAAAAACAAGCTCATTTACGAGACCAGATTTCAGGTACGACTTGCAAGAGGGAAAACAACATCCTGTGTAATTCTAATGGCTCACACCTCAGCGGGCAGACACAGCAGACATTTTTCTGCAGCTCTTATTCTGCTTTCAGCCTTTCCCTCATCTGTGCTGGCAGCACTCCTGGCACACCTGCTGTGGGATGTTGTGCCTGAATACATCCCCACGCAGCCAGGTGTTCTTCCATAACCCAACCTGAAGCAGGTGACCCAGGAAGCAGGGGAGGGAAGCACCTAAAAGTGGTTTTGGAGTGCCGAAGTGAGCATACTCATACAGGATAGATTTTAGCCTCCAACATAGAGGGTTATGAATTATGGGGTAGGAAATCACAAGCAGTCAAAGACTAAAAGCCACCATTCCTCTCTCTGTATTTACTATACCAATAAAATATCTTCACAGCAGATGACTGTAATGTAAATTCTCTTTAAGAACTAATGGCTGTGCAGGGAACCATTAAAAAACCAGCTCCATTATTAAGGCTTTTGGTTGGGAGACTCTCTGTGTTGTTATTCAGAAGGGTGGGCCACTCTGCAAGGCTGCACAGAACCACTCTGGGCTTCACTGCTGCACAGCAAACTCTGTGGCTCTGTGGCCCACACACCGGATAATGGTTGGATTTCAGGGGGGATTTTCTTTCTCCAAATCAATGCTAGTCACTAGAAAATGGCTAAATCAGCTCAGCTTTCCTACAGGCACCCATCGCAGACCAGGAGAAAGCTCAGGGCACACAGGGGGGCCTGAGCAGTGCCCCAAGCTCAAAGCCCTTCCCTTGATCCAGCTCAGGACGGCAGTTATGGCAGCAGTGCAGTGTCCTGCTGCATTGCTGTGCAGTGCTTGTGATGCACCATTCACCAGCAAATCCCACCTCAAGCAGCCTCTCTCTGCCAGCTCACGAACCCTGCATATATTTTCAGGACCTTTGCAATACAACACGTTCATGAGTACATTAAAAAAAAAAAAAAAAATTCATCTGTCACCTGAAAAACAGCTAATTAGTTGCAGATTCAGCTCCTTTTGAAGTAGTAATATAATCATTCACCTCTCTCTTTGTTCCTGGGGCATCTGCCTTTAATCTAATATCTTGCAGGCTTTCCAAACAGTCACTGGCTCTGCAGTGCTGAGGTTCTGGGATGCTGCACCTGGAGGATGCCCCTTCACACCAACAGAAATGGAGAGGTCCCTGTCCATCTCACATCTCAAGGTAAGGCTTGACTTCTTGGTGCCATTTGTCTGGAATGTTGTGAAGGGGAAAGGACAGGGCAGGCTGAGGAGCACGACAGCAGTGATCAGAGCAGAGAGCCAGACAGTTATGCTCCCCTGCTTGATGGCCTCTATCCAATTTCTCCTGTGTAGGAGGGTATTGGGAGAAACAAGGAGGAAATCAAAGCACGCTGCAGGGACGAGAGCCTGGGGCACCGCACTGATCAAACAGCAACTGCCTCTCTTTTTCTTCCAGCACAGCACCCATCCTCAGCTCTTCCTCGGAGCTGAGATTTGGAATTACCTTGTTGCACGCTGTGCATATTGGATTTCACCCCACCCTCAGGGTACATCAGCCCACGAGCAGTGGGGCCAGTACAGCCTCTGCCCAGCACCCTGGTAACCCTCAGCTTCCCCATCCCCTCCCCTCCATGGGCTCAAGCTGGGCTCCTGTGCCAGCTGTGATGTGCTCCCTTCCTGGCCAGCAGCCCACATTCCTCTGCTTGTGCCCAAGCCAAATGAAGCAGAAAATTGCTGACCTCCTGCTGTGGTGGCTCCTGCTGCAGCAGTCTGGGTCACTGCTCTGCCTAAGACCCACATTCTTTGGCACTGCTGAGGTCTCCTCACTGCTCTTCAGCTTGGCTGATGCTGGCCAGTGGGTCCAGCAGGTACTGGGGAGGGACAGACAGTGCAGACCCCTCAATCTTGATTCCTACCTTCACTGGCTGTAGATGAGACTCCCACATTAAGATTATGGATGCTGTAGAGTCTTTGCAATATCATGAGCACCACTAGTAGCAGTCTGTTATTTTTCAGGCAATGGTGCAGCTGCTGAGCCCAGCACCTCAAGTCCAGCACCCCATGACTGCAACCTCTCCTGGCTGCAGCCAAACCCTATGAAATGGGCTCACTCTATCACAGAGCTGTGGGTTCAGACTTATGCTTTGCAATCTGCTTTCAAGCAGAGAAGTTGGCACAAGGAGCATCCTCTTGCAGGGTTCTGGCTGGCAGCTTCCTGTCAGGATTTAATCAGGTATGTTCCTGAAATCTGACCCAACCTGCATGCGCTGACCTTGGCCCCAAGGCTTGCAACAAGTCGAATGAAAGCAGGCTCACAGACCCATCACTATCTTTTTCTAGGAGCTGGTATATCATCCACCCAGAGCATCTTGATGATCTTCGTGTAATCAGCATACAGATTCCCATTTGCATTTCTCAGATATTCATAGAGAAAGAGTGTCCTGTGTAAAATGAAGAGAAAAGATCATCCATGGAAGAGACAAACGAAAACCAGCTGCATCTTCACGAAAAACTCTCCTTTGCTCCTTGTCTGGCCGTGTATGTGGGTAATTACTGCAGAGTTTCTATCTCCCTGCTCCCACATTGGTGTAGAGGAGACGACAAAAGTCTGAGTTGCTCATTATGAACCAACAAGCCCTGGCTCCTTTCTCTGAAGCTTGGGGGGCCTCACTCCTCTATGGCCAAATCCCCTTGGTGATCAGTTCAAAAGAAGAGACCACAATGATGAGCTCAGCCCCAGCGACAAGACACAGTGGGAGCAACCACTTCTGTAAAATCAAACCGCATTTTCTTCTGATTTGGCACAAATGACAAGGAAAATATCCTACAGGAGGAAAAATAAAGAAAACATTGCCTTTAGAGCCTTTTAAAATGGGTGCACAGCACAAAGGTAACCACCCAAAAAGATTTCAATGAATTTTAATTAGATGATAAGTTTGATGGAGTCATTCTGTTATTGAGATATTTGAGGTAAATGAAATGAGCTAGCAAAGGGTGGGTGGTCACATAAAGGACCATCACCAAATGAAAGTTCATTTACTAATTACATAAAAATTAGCAGAGAGCACATGGAACTCTCTGGGTCTCTGTGGGGTCATTCAGAGGAGGTGGCTTTTCACACTACTGTAGGGGATTCTCCCTTCCTTTCCAAAATTCATCAGATCTTCATGACAAAGCCTGACTTGGAGCACCTGCAAATAATGATGTGTCCTGGCTGAATGTCCCACCCTGACCATCAGGTGCTCAGGTTTGTTGATGATGCAACTGAACTCCGCGGTAATTCCATTGTACATTATATCCTATTGTTCCTGCTGAAAGCATCAGCTGCAGGGAGAGTGGATCTTGTAAATCCCTATTTTTACAACCTACTGAAGTTTTCTCCTTGATCATTAGAAACCACAGTGCACAACAGATGCCATATAATTTGGCTTTATCAGAGCCTTTCTCCTGACTTTCCTTTTTTTTGGGGGGGTGTGTGTGTGAATCTTTTAGCATTTCAAATGTAAACTTCATTATACATCATGTAGTAATTTTGCGACCGAAAATCCACAACCGTATCATCAGGGACTGACCTTGGAATTAAATGTTTTCCTCTGAAGTTCTGACTTGATAAAATGTTCCTGCATTTCCATGCTTGGTGAAACTCATCATGTGAGTAGGCAGCCGTGAGATTTTCTGGGTCTGCTTTCCAAGCTTGGCTAATCACACAAATTTAATAGCAATAAATCACTATTTCAACAAAGGGCTGTCTCTTCAGCAGAGATGTGCAACTTTTACTCACAAAGGTATGGATTTATCATGTTTATTAATAGACATGCTCTACTGCTTTGTCTTGCTTTGTGTACTGCAAGTGATGACTCAGTCCTGTGCCATGGGCATGCAAATATTATTAATAAAACCTTATTCTGCCACATTTAGACAGATTATGGACAAGCGATAAGGAGGGATTTGCACATAAGCAGCCCTATCCGAAGTGTGTGAGAAAGGATCATAGTTTCTGGTAAATTAGATATGCCATGTCCTCTGGGGGAAAAAAAAAGAATCTAAAATTCAGGTGGTCTATCAGAAAGTGTGTTATAGCCTCAAATGTGGTAAACACTCCACTAGTTTTTGCTGTGGCACTCCATTTTGTCCATAACTGGGGCATGTCAAGATGCTTCCAGACGAGGATTTGCAGGGCTGAGAGAGCTCTGCCTGGGAATGTGGCAGGTTACAGCTGGGAAAGTGGGGCTGTGCCTGGCAGGAGCTGTGTTCTGTCTCATCCCAGCACATGCTGCAGAACTAAGAAAGCAGAGATTTGCTCACCAGTTTTCTGCTGCAAACACATGCAACTGCAGCTATTAATTGCAGGCAGCAGATTGCTCACTGGAATTAAACTACAATCATTCATGGGTATCCAGTGACCTCCTAAGGTCTTTCCTGGGGACCCACTGCTGCCCTGCTCTTCCCAGGGCGCTGCTGTGCAGGCAGAAGTGGGGATGATTCGTTGCTCAGTGTTTCACTTCGAGGCTTTCAGCTGTGTTCTGTGGCATCAGGACGTCCCTGATCAACCCTCAAATCACACTGCCAGCGTGGGAACCCTGTGTGAAGGTCTGGTTCCACTGACGTGTCTGTGTTGCAGGGCTCTCCTGCAAAAGGGAAACCAGCCAGCACTGCTGATAGTTGTTAGGCCCCCCAAAATTCTCTGTATTGGAGTGCTCTCAATACCCGCCTCTTTACAAGCCTGATAAGCCCCACCAGCACAAGAAAACAAAATACTAGTAAACAAGGCTTCCTAGGAGGGAGATAGGCTCTCCTCTTTTTCTTCCCCCTCTCTCTCTGCGTGCAGGCAAATTTAGCAGTGAGCCAAGATTTACAGCTTTAATTATGAACTTTAGCCCAAACAGTCATTCTGGAAATATCCTCACGGAGGAAATGGAGAGTGGGACCTGGGTGTGCGCAGCAAGGTGTACAGCTGTGCCTCTGGTTAATTGTACTGGTTCTGGTGCTTCATTAGGATGATTTCATGTGAAGGGATTTTATCTCTCCCTCTGTCCCCCATACTGCTGGTGACAAGGAAAAGAAAACTGGAAGGGGGGGAGAAGGAGTCTCAATCTGTCTTTTACTGTATTATCTAATAAACCAGCAAAAATTAGCCTCAGCAGCAAAGATTAGCCTCCTTCAAGCTCACACACCTTAATTAAAAATGCTGAGCTCTGGCTGGCAACAAACTAAAAATGTTTTACACTGTTAAAAGCTGTTCATTTGTTTTACCATCCAGACATCCTGGTTTTTACACCCAAAGCCAGTCAGGACTCTTAGCAAGAACCTGACCAGGATGGTGAGGCACAGGGTGGAAACTTCCTGGGTCATTTCAGAGACAAGGTAAGAAGGCAGGTAGATTCTTGTAAAAGTCACCTGACAGATTTAGTAGAGCTGCAGCACAGACCACTGCCACAGTGACTGGTGGTCTTCGTGTTGAAACATAATCTGTTTTGAGTACAGATCTCCAAGAAGTAGTTCAGCAAATGCAGTTCATCAGTGCAGTAATGAGTCTGACTCCATAATGAAAGCGTAGCAGTGTCATAACATGCTCCCTTGTTGCTGAGACTGTAACTCAGCCATGGTCAGGGCTGTACTGAGAATGTTGTTCTGCAGAAGAATCAAAGCAGGAACTCAAGCCATGTGCAAGATCTTTTTGGCCTTGCTTATGTAGTTTTTTTAGTGAAATAAGCTCTCTCTGTAAGATTCAGATGATTTTTTCCCTGTGAGGGTGGTGAGGTCCTGGAACAGACTGCTCAGAGAAGCTGTTGCTGTTCCATCCCTGGAAGGGTCCAAGGCCAGGTTGGACGGGGCTCTGAGCAACCTGATCTAGTGGAAGGTGCCCCTGCAGGGAGGTTGGAATTAGATGGTCTTTAACATCCATTCCAACCCAAACATTCTGTGATTCCACGATTCCATAAAGCTTATACGGTACCAGAAGCTTTGCATGAACTTACAGCAAGAAGCTGTATTTCCCTTCTGTAAAAGGTTCAAGGCATTTTGAAAAGCCCAAGTACAGGGAAAGGGAAGCAGCTTAGAGACACAAAACGCAGCAGCAGGAGCAGCAGCATCCCAGCTGCCTGAGGCAGGGAGGGTCAGAGCACGCCTTACCGGCAGTCAAACAAACAGGTGGAACAGCTGAACCCAACCTCTGGGCCAGCCACCCCAAGGTGCAGGGCACGATCAGTTTTTGAAACACGTATTTCAGCGTATCTATTATTCATTAGACACAACGGAAGGGCACTCGCAGTTCCCTGCGGAGCCAAGATTGGCCGACACCGTCTCCGAATGCATTCCATGAGCTCCATCCCTGTCGGGCACACCGCGGCGTGTCTGACCCCCAGCACGGGGGTACAGAGAAGCTTTATGGCTGCAAAAAATATTTCATTATGTCACATTTGACCTTCCCAGCTTTCCTAATAGGTTGTTCTTGCCACGAGGGCCTGACAAAATGCATTACCTTGCTGGCATTTGCTGCACAGCAGCAAGTACAAATCTTAGCTCCAATGAGCTTCATTTGGAGGTCCAGCACTCTGATTTAGAAAGAAACTTCAGAGGCTAAAAAGCATAAATTTTTTTTTCCTCCAAAAAGATTAAATTTTAAATCTCTTTGTAAGAGGGCATTTGCAGCTGAGGAGTTCCTTTTAAACTACACTTCTTTCTTGATAGGAAAGAAATTGAAGTGCTTTGGAAAATGTTCAACAAAATCAGTGTTCTTAAATATCAGGGTGCAGGGTACAGAAAAAGTGCCTTTTCTTCTCTGTGCAGTCCAAGAAAGGTCCTCCAAGGACTTTTGAAGCCCTTGCTCTGCACCTATGGTATGCTCGTGCATCCCAAATGCCCTCTCCATTATTATTTGAAGACTCTCAGTTTTATGGTTTAATTTTCAATTCCATGCCACAGCTAGCTCCCAGCTGGTGTTTGTGGCCTGTCTCACCAAAGTTCAGTAGCCACCAGGAGAGGTAGTTTTTTTCAATTATATACTTTAGGTATCATATCACTTCTTGATGTCCCTTTTGATCACAGTTTAATTACACTGAAGATAGATGTGAATAAGGTTATTAATCTTGAATTAATTCTGTTTTCTGAAGGTCACACAACCCTGTCCTTCTCTTAGCCTCTCCTAAACTCTGTTAGACATAAGATCAACCTCATGGCTTCACTCTGTGGTGGTTACATTTCAGAAAAGAGCCCATGAGCATCACTACCCCTGACATTAATGGAGAATTCTCTTCAGCCCCATTTTATAGCCATGGTCTTTAATCCACTGATTCTTGACCATGTGGAAGCAGAGGCAGGGGAATTCCTCTACAGACTCTGCAAATATTCACCTTCTCTTCCTTTGGAGATAAATATATACATATACTTGCACTATCAGCCCCTCTTTCAAGACCTGGCATGAAATTGCATTAAGTGCTATATTTGCTTTACTAGAAAAATTATCTGGAAGAAATATTGCATCAACTGGAGTTCACTAATGCACAGCCAAAAGCTGTCATTAAGTGATAGATCATTCATTAAAGATAAAGTTATAAGCTCTAAAACTGATCTGGTAAAGGAAAATTTAACTTACTTTAAATTACCTATGGAAATAACTCACCTAAACACTGACTTAATTCATTATGATTGGTGCCATTATAATAAATATCAGATATATTCATAATTGCATGGCATTTATCTTCAGTTAATGACCTGTAGGAAGGTTATTAAATAGGTTTCATCCTTTGGTTGCTGTAAATGGAAGAATTCACTGGGCTGGTTTGCAATCTCACTCTTCATCCTGAAGAACAGGTATTGCTGAGCACTCCTGCAGCACAACTAAGGTGTGGGCCAGCGTTCACCCAGTGCTCACATGCCCTGCCTGAGGGAAGGAGCAGCTCATTCTTGCTTGCTCTGGCCAGGAGCTACAAGGAGAATCCATGATTCCACTCCACCCACCTGGTACCACTGACGTGGGTCCCTTCAGCGTGGTTCACTTCTGGAGAGCAGGACAGCAACAAGCTTTATCTCAGGTCCATTCATATGGCCCAAAACTTCAGTGGTAGCTGACGAAAACACAGGACCAATACATCCTACCCCTAATTAATGTTTAGATTCAAGTCTACTGCTGCTTCCAAAAACTGGAATTAATGCTGGCCCTGGTGGCAGATCAGTCCATGTAGGGTCAGAGTAGTGAATAATCAGCAATTCTCCCTGTTTTCAAGGTTGGAAAGATAATAATAACTTTAGTAGAAGATGCCAGCAGTCCATCCATTTCCCTGAGTGTCAGGTTTGACACACAACTCAACTATCTGGTTCTCCTTACCCATCTTGCATGTACTGGAAGCAGCTGCACTGCCAAATCCTAGAAGGGAAGTGTGAGCTTATTTCATGGCTCAGGTCTGGGAATCATGGCCCAAGAAGGGACTTGGCCAAATGCTGTGTAAGAGAGCTCACCTTCCATGGCTGTGTCTATTCTCTTAACTGTGCCCTTGGTTTTCCTAAGCCTCATCAAAGCAGTGGGTGGCCCAGCAGGCTGAAAGACCTTTTGTTACTATTAATTCACCTCCAGGTCTTTTGGTTCTCCTGGGATCTCAGTTCAAGGATGGTGGCTCACAGCATCTCTGGTACCCTTAATCCAGCTCTTCCTGCCTCTAACCGCAGTTAATGCCTGCAGTGCAGAGGGAGCAGCTGCCTGTCCTGGCAATTAATAGCTTTTCCTTGGCTGGTGTTTTATCTATCAGTCTTTCTTCTGGACTAATTTTAGAAGCTGGATTCAGTGCCAACTTCACAGATGATCTTTTCATTTTGTAAAGGTGCTTGGCTTTGTTCACTAATAACTTAATTAGAGGTACTCTCCAAATTCCCTCTCTGCTTACGCAGCCCTCACCCTTTCTCTTTTCCCTGTTCTCTCTTTCCATCAGACCAGTATGTCAGAGCTCAGAGGACCTGGGGTGATGAAACGTGGGAACACTGATGAGTTCGTGGGAGGATCAAGGGCTGAAGCACCTGAGAAATGGTTTGTTGAAAGCCTCTTTCAACTGCAGCCACATTAAAATGTCCCCCCTTGATGAAAAATGAGGGTGCTCAGGAAGCTGGGAGCTTAAGGAAGGAGAGAGGACTTAGGTTTCACAGGCCATACAAAACTGGGAGGAGTGGTGGTATGTCAGACAGCTGCGCTGCCCTTCAGAGAGACCTCAGCAGGCTGGAGAAGTGGGCTAACAAATGCAAAGTCCTGGGCCTGGGGAAGAATAACCCCATGAACCAGGACAGGCTGGAAAGCAGCTCTGTGGAGATCCTGGGGGTTCTGATGAACACTGAGCTGTCTGGGACAAATTTGCCCCCTTGGAGCAAAGAAGGCCAAGGGTCTCCTGGACTGTTTTAGGCAGAGCATTGCCAGCAGGTCAAGGGAGGTGCTCCTGCCTCCCAGTTCACACTGGTGAGGCACATCTGAAAGGTGGGTCCAGTGCTGGGCTCCCCAGTACAAGGGAGACATGGACATACTGGAGTGAGTCCAGTGAAGGGCCACAAAGACATGTGAAAGGACTGGAGCATCTGACATTTGTGAGAGGCTGAGAGAGCTGGAACTACTCAGCATGGAGAACAGGAAGCCTGGGGGGATCCCATCAGTGTGTACTGATGAAGGAAGTAAAGAAGACACAACCAAACTCTTCTGAGTGGTGCCCAGTGAAAGGACAACGGGCAAGGGGCACAAACAGAAATGCAGGAAATTCTACTTAAACATAACAAACAACTTTCTAACTGTGAGGGTGGTTGAACACTGAAACCGGTTGCCCAGAGAGGTTGTGGTGTCTCCATCCTGGCAGATGCTCAAAGCCCAACAGGACACAGTCCTGGGCAAGCTGCTGTAGGTGACCCTGTTTGAGCAGAGACTGGGCAATCTCCAGAGCTGCCCCCCGGCCTCAGCCACTCTCTGATTCTGTGATTTTTGCTAAGGCAAATCCCTTCTTTTACTTTCTGTAGAGTAAATTTTGTCTGCAAGTGTTTCTGACATTATCTGAATTTTTACCAGAAACTTTCTTTTTAGGAGCAATAACCATCTGTCCCGACTCCCTGAAGGAAAGCTTTTACCCCTTATCAGTGGATATGGTGGGAAAGAAACAGCAAAGACTGGAAACAGCTTATTGTTTATTAATGTTTGACTGAGTTTATATCCTTTCTGAAAGTCTGCAGCCTTGTGTATGCTGACTATTCTCCTGGATATCCTTCCTATGGGTATAAACCTCTCTTTTTTTAAACTCCTTAATAAATTCTTGGCCTTCAACAAGAATTCCTGGGGGTAAGAAATCCCTGAAAATGTGTTATATTAATACAAAGTATATTCCTCGCAAAAAAACCAACACAACAAGTGAGTCCAGGTGTGACGGATTGTGCAAAGATTTCCTTGGATTTTTCCAAAAATGTGACCTGAGCCCCAGGGCTGGAGGAGGGTTGTCATTTGACCGGCATGGTTACCTGACCCTTGGCAGAAGAGTGGGATCCAGGGAGACTGACAGCAGCAGCCTTTTGTTCCAGCATCGCTGTTGTTCTGGTTTTATTTAAATTGGAAAGGCGAGAGGGCTTGGGAAGCTGCCAGTGTTAATGCTACAGTCACTGACAAGGTAAAACGTGCTGGAAAAGACAGACAGCTCTCCTCTCACAGCCACAATTGCTTTAAAGTTGGAGCTAAACCTCTCTGTAGAGCAGGTACGGGGAGTGCGGATTGCATTGATTCCTGGCCCTATGAGACTGGGAAGAGATTCAGCATCTAACACCAGGCCCAGCCCTGCTGCAGGAGGGGGTGGTGAAGGGATTGACTGCTTTGCATGGTTTAATTGCCCTCAGCACTACAATCTGCAGCAGTTTTCTAAATTATGGCTAATGTTCAGCTTTATTTCTTTGTGAGAAACAGCAGCCAGTAATGAAGTGGAGCATTTAGTCGATGGTGATAAATAATTTCTTTCTTAATCAGAAAAACAGACAGAAAAAAAAAGGAGGCAAAACTGGGCAATCAGGCTTTTCTTCTTTTCTCTCAGATAACATCACCAACAGAAATACCCAGGAGCTCTAAGGATTCAATGTCCACCCAGGAGTTTATTGGCGCAACAGACCAGGTTTTTCTTGACTTGACTCTGCCATCTGATGTTTAAACCTCAAGCCTATTCTCTCTCAGGCATGCATTACAAAAGAGATTTTAGCTCTCTGCCCACATAACACTTTCTTCCCTCTTGCTTGAGCCTCCTGCTCTTGGCAAGAGCAGAGTCTCCTACAGAAACAGATGTTTCTCTCTTGCCTATCAAGGACACACCGCTCTTGGGCTGAGGCTTTCCACTTCCAAGCCCCATGGGTAAGGCATGCCGCTCTCTGGAGCTCCCTTCTTCCCTTCAGGAAAGCCCTGCACTCCCTGAGGAGCCCAGGGAGAAGAGGCTGAAGCGAGCAGAAGTTCCGCAGAGTATGCCAAGGCTTTTGCTTTATGTCTGCAAGAAGGATGTCCTCGGATGTGTTAATCACAGACTGATTTTGCTCCCTGTGATTTCTTTGGCTATTGGCACTGTCCTAAATATTTACACAAACAAAGGGACCTGCTGGCACTCCCTGGCAGAGCCAAGAAAAGGTTGACAAGAAAAGGATCCAGGCTGACAGTAGAAACCTGCTCATGGCCCCACCAGCAGCAATGTTTGGCATTGGAGACACTCAAGGTCCAGTCTCTGTTCAGAAAACCTTAAATTTTATGTACAAACTAACATAGGTGACAGAGATGCCACGTAAGCTCTTACTGGCTGTTCAGCAGCAATTTGTAGGGTCTGTTAAGAATAGACCAAATGTCTGGGGATGCTGCTGGCTCTACCTGAATCCTGGGTGTTTACTCATTAGTTCCTTGTGTGCTGTTCCCTGCAAGGTACCGCTATCAGTGTTTGGAAAGAGGGTACGCAGCAGTTACTACTCTCAGCTTCCTCAGTTCTGTGCCTCATTAGTTGTAGCTCTTGGCAGGTTGATAAAATGTTATCTCGCAGATAAGCTGAACACACTGTGTTGTTGTCCTGACTTGTGCAGTAACACTTGGCCTCTGCTTCCATGGGAAATAACGGAGTGGAGGGGGTAGTTCCTGAGACACGATTAAATTACCTCCTTGGAGGTACTGCCTGTGCACCACCACCACAAGCAATGGTGTCTGAGAGGGGATTTGCAGACGAGTGCCTGAGAGGTGTCCCCTCCCCTGCCAGTGCCATCTGATGCAGGAGTGTCCTGGACTGGCAGCCTGCTGGCAAAGAAAGGCAAAGACCAGCTGGGGAGGGTCATGGTGCAATGAGCTGTAAGGGACTGGAAGGAAACAAAGGACCCCCACGTGCCAGAGGCTTTCTTTATATTCTTGTGACTTAAGAGAATTCCGTGCTCTTTGGGCCATCCAACCACTCTGCCTTTCTGCAACACTCGCCCACTGCCCACTCTGCATTTGAGAGGATCATCAGGACAACATTTGGGCTTGTCCAGTATCCCAGGTGTGGGAGCATCTGGGATTTCAGGGAGGTCCAGAGCACATCATGAGGGAAGCTGAGGCTCACCACAAGCTTTGAAACTATGTTCTTGGTATTTGTATACCAGTAAAGCAGCACAAACTCATATCCTATGAGCCCTCCATGTGCTTTCTCTGCTGTTCCTGCAATGATTCCCCAGCACAAACACAAAACGTGCAGGAACTTTTCTGCATCTCTCAGTGATGCATGGCTGCCAGCATTAATACAGCAGGAGAAGCTGCACAACCATCTGCAGCACTGGCAGGAGCCAGCCTTGATCCATGAGAGCACTGTGTGTTTTCAGCAAGGATCAGAAAACCAGTTTACCAAGGAGTAAAACAAAAAAAGATCATCGTTTAATATCCTTGTCTTTCCGCCTCCTCCCCAGGATATGAATCTGGATCCCAAAAAGTTCTAGCTTTTATTTAACTCAGCTCTCTAGAGGATGAAATGACTGAGATTCCCACTCCAATGAGGTAAATGTGGCTAATACACAGGTATTGCCACTGCCAGCAAAGGGCCCAACCCAGTCTAAGGCCTCCGAGTGATCCCTGTTTGGTCATCTCTGCAGATGGCTGAAGTGTCTCATCTCCTCTCTAGGAGAAGTGTTTTATGTTCTCCATAGGGGAAAAAAAGGAGAATAACTGCATAAATTACCAGTGGAAGCAATCTCCTCCCTGACAGTCTTCCCTGTCTGTTCTGCTCCTAAAGGAACAGTATATACTGACTCTAATCAGGCTTGTCTGCTCGTGTCGGGAATTTCAACAAGAGGAAGGAGAGGAGATACTCTGCCTTCCAACCAGCAGAAAATCTCCTGCAGCAGAGATTGCTCCCAGTGGGCTCAGGCCCTTTCCCTTCATTGATCAGAGAAAAAAGTTGCTCCCAGGCATTACCCAGTTACCTTGGCCTTCATTTTCAAGAGCAATATCAACTGCCTCCTGCTGAGTGCCCGGCTTGTATTTTAACAGGGCTGATTTTCAGCTGGGAGATGCCCAGTGCTTCTCCTGTCACCTGGGCTGGGCTGAGTGAAACCATCATCATACCACACAAGCCAGGAAATCGGCAGAGTTTCACTCTCTGTTCTCAGTGCAGGGAAACAGAACCATGAAAGTGCTCTTTACAGGTTTCCTGTCCTAATCCTGAGAGAAATTGCTCTCATTGTTCACTGAAGTTATGGAATTGCAGGGGTTTGTACATTCCTTTAAAGAGCTTGCAAGCCCTGCAGAGGCAGTGCCTGTGTTCTGTGTTTTAGCACCTGCAAAAACCACTCAGATCAGCAACTTGCCAGAGCTACAGAATACATAAACCTGGTACTTTTGCATCTGTTTAGTATGGGCTGCTAGCGGGAACCAGCTGAGTAGGTTCATGTCGTTTTTGCAGGAGAAAGCAGATGACATAAAATCCCTCTCCTCGTACTTTCTAAAGGAGGCCAAGAGAAGCCACTTCTCTCTCCTGCATAAAACATTCGACAGGCACCAAGCTCACTATTTGCCACGTTTTTTGTATAAATCAGTAGAAGCAATGAGTGCAACTGGGAAAATCTGCAGCCTACCAGCTGTGAGACACTCATTTGGACTGACCTGTCCCCTCCTGCAGCTTCAGCTGAGGTGGGACCAAGCAGCCCCTTCGGAATGGGTGCAAATGTAGAACTATTTTCCTTGGTATCAACTGGTACGTCCCAGCTCTCTCACAAGCCATGAGAATTTGGGAGCTGTCTTGGAAGATGGGATGAGGCAGAAAAGGAAAACACACAAATATTGAGTTGTTAAAAGTTGTCTGACTGGTTGGAGCACGACTCGAGCCGGGAGCGAAATGTCACTCGCAACCACACGTGGGGTGAGAATACAGTAATAAATAGTGAGAATACTGTATTAAATTGTCTCCTTTTTCTACTTGGGCACCACCTGCTGGCATGTAATTAAATTAGCGTCATCAGCCAGATATTAAACTCTGCAGTCCCTGAGAGTATGCCAGGTTTTTTCCAGATTATTATGCAAGGTAGAGAGGAGAATTCTTTTAATCACTTTGTTCATTCCCTGTACCAGCACTTAGTTACTGTAAATACAGCTCCTTGTAGATCCCTTCTCTTTTTTAAGTTTGTGGTGCAGAGTTCTCATGGTGAATGTTTTTCTGGGCATTACTTGCTCTTGGCAGCAGGGAAAGCCAGGCATGTGCGTGGCACAGGCATGTGGCAGTGGTGCTCAGCCCAGCTGCTCAGTGCTTCTCATCCTGTCTCCTGTGGAGTTCCCCTGGACCTGCCAAAACACAGACAGGACCAACACGGGACTGGAAGGACCATCACAGAACCATGGAATGGTTTGGGTTGGAAAGAACCTTAAAGATTATTTAGTTTCAGTCACAACCCTGCCATGGGGAGGGACATCTTCCACTAGACCCTGTTGCTCAAAGTCTCATCCAACCTGGCCTTGGACACTTCCAGGGATGGGGCATCCACAGCTTCTCTTGGCAACCTGTCCCAGTGCCTGACATTCCTGGGAGCCAAGGCTTCGTAACTTGCTAAACCCCTAACTTTGCAAATTTGCTACAATATAAAATCATGTGACTGAGAAATACCATTTCACCTTACTCAGACATCCCAGAAGGAGCTGCAGTACAAGCAGAGCCCAGGACCAAGGAGCAGATCCCAGCAGGGAAGATCTGCAAGGGGGATACCAGGAGAGAGTGGTCATTCCTGGGAGCTGCAAATACGTTTCTGGGAGTTTTGACTTCATGTCTGATGCAGACTGAGCTTCCTTTACCACGTTTAATGCAGGAACAGGAATAACCCCCATGCTCAGCAGCATAAGCTCGTTCAGTTCAGCCTGGCAGCATAGAGCTCATCTTTAGCCTTTAGCAATGGTTTGCATCGGGTGTTCCTCTGCCCTGGGCAAACATTCCCTGCAGCCAGGGCTGGTTTTGCACAGGTAAGAGTGGCTTCCTACCAGCTTCTCCCAGATGCAAAATGGCAACTACCAGGAGGGAAAGGAGATGGGGTGAAACGAAGGGTGAGGGAGAACACAGGGAGTGAAGACAGGGACATATCCTCAACATGGGAACCAGCAATCCCTCCTCTTTGGGAAGTCATGCATGCTGCTTTCCCTTTCAGAAAGGAAGGGATAAGTTTGCTGGCTGGTGACTCTTCCCAGGAGTGCAAAAAAAGGGAAAGGGCAGCTAACAGAGCCAAGTTCTTTTCCCTGGGTACCCAAAGTCATCTTCTGGTGCATATATTGGCAACGGGGTAAGAGATGACACGTAGTACCCAGTGCTCATCCCCAGATATTTCCTACTCAGCTTTTGGCTGAGAGCTCCACAGCTGGTTCCCAACATGCGGTTCTGTTTCTCCACATTGAGGGGAAAAAGGATAACCAGGACTTGGATCCATAAGGCTGAGGGGAAATGAGAAGTGACATCCAAATTCCTCATTGCTTGCAAGATGTGTGTACACCACAGGAGGAAACAAGCCAAGGAGAAATCAAATTAAAAACTGTGCTTGTGAGAAATTGTGCTGAGAGTGAAAAACCTCCAAACTATCATTTTTTGCTGCAATCTGCTGTTGAAGGCTTGTGGTCTCACTGGACCCCTGGTGCTGTGGGAGAGCTGTGTCAGGTGGCTTTGCAAAGGGGTTGGGAAGCCCTGTGAGACATATGGGAGCATTTATACATTATCTGCCTATAGCTGGCTGCAGAAACCTGTGATTTTTATAAACACAGGGGCTTTTTGGAACCCTAGACTTGCTGCAGGGCAGGTGTTTATCTATATTTTTGGCTTTGAGCTTAGGGAGACACAGGACTAGCTCACTGAAGCCAGCATGTGTGTGAAGCTCCCCTGGGCCCACAGAACAGGCTCCCATGGGATCAGGCAATCCCAAGACCTCACCCCAGTGTAAAATCCAGCCTGACTGAGCAGCCAGCTCCCATGTCCTCTACATGGGATGCACATACAGAGTGCAAAAAACAGTGATGCTGAGAGAAGGGTACATGGCCAAATGTACCCCTGTCATGTACCAGCCCCATCTGGGCGCCCCTGGGCCAAATGCAGCCCTTTCCTCAGGGAGAAGCATCTGTGAGAGCCAGAGTGGGTGGAAAAGCAGCTTTTGGGACGTGGGTTGCTGAGGTGGCCGTGGAGAGAAAGGTCATCCTGGACCTGACCTGAACTTTTCAACCCCATTGCCTTGGCTGGCCTAGTAAGGACAGAGGGCTTTCAGCAGGGCTTACAGTGCTTTACTCATTAGCTCATTTACTCATTAACTCATCGATAAAGAGCTTGAACAACAGCCCTGCTTTCAGACACCATCACGGTGCTTACCAGCCTTGCCAGAGGAGGGAGGCACACGGCAGTCAGCTCCCCCAAACTCAGAAATGTCACTCTGGGGATGGGTTATCCTGAGTGTGCTTCCAAAGGAGCACAGACAGAGCCCAGCAGCTTTGCCTTCCTCATTCCACACAGCTCTCTGGACCAGCAGCTGCCCAGTGAGACCCAGCAGCGTGCAGGCTGCCCAGGGATGGGATCTGCCCCCAGGAAAGACTTCTCCTCACACCACAGGCTGGGAGATGTGTAGTGAGAAATGACGAGAAAGGGGGGTAACCAGGAGACAGTAAAGAATCACTTGTGCTTTCCTCTGCTGAAATGTCTGTTGGCATCGAGCTCATTACAGGGCCACAAACCTTGGTAAGGAAACAGGCAGGTTAGCATTATTCCCAGTTTGAAGATGGCCAACAGAGGCACAGTGCTGGCAGCTACCACCACTTCACAGCTCACCCACGTTACCTGTTTCAGCAGCATCCTTCCCAGGAGCCTTCTGGGAAGGCAGAGAGCATAGCCCAAAGCCTCTAGACAAGAAAAAAAGATGATTAGTTTTGATACTGATGCTCAGTCTGTTATTAAAGAATAAAATTCACTCAGGAGGTAGAGTTGCAAAAAAATTACCATTTCCTAGAGAATTCTTTGCAAGAAGTGGAAGCTTATGGAAATCAAAATAGAAATATTTCCTTCTTGATCAGGCATGGGAACAGAAACCCAAGCATTTAAAAGCAGCTTCTGGGAAGGACCCTGCAACATGTAGGATGTGTGGAACTACAGGTGGGATTCATGCAAAAGGAAGAGGAATGATCTGAAGTTGATGGCAGGACTTCCTGATGTTCATACAGCTCTGCACAGTGCCAGGGCTTTTACTTGGCAGCCCTGTGACATTCAAAGCTGTTTCAGATCCTCATATGAGTAGCAGAAAAGTTCTGAAAATGGTCAGGAATGGGGATTTTTCAGGCAAAACACCAAAAGGTTTCCTAGGTTTCTTCAACATGAAGAAATGCACCTCTCCATGTCCTCCCTGCAGTAACAGCAATTCTCCAGCTCTTAGAGAGTCACAACAGCCCTCCCAAAAGGCCACTGCTCCAGCCATCACATTCAGGATGAGAGCTGCATTCCCATCTGGAGGAATGTGGCCTTCCCCTGGTCATTGTTGTTCCCTGTGCTCTGAAGGAGATGGTTAAAGAAGAGCAGGTAGAAGCATCGAGATGCTGTACCTGGCAGAGCTGCAATTTCTCTGCCAGATTTGGCCAAGCGGGAATGATGCAGCTCCTGGTAGGCACCAGGCAGTGGCCCTTGGAGGGGAGCAAGCCCTCTGCCAGCTGAAATGGCCTGGCTTTGCCCATAATGACTAGTGCAGGCAAGAGCTGAACATGCCTCCAAGGCAGCACATGAAAAAAACAACAGTGAAAAGGATTTTAAATGTGGTTTGTGAGCAATAAGGCTTTCCCATTTTGGCTCAGTCTGACAATCTCTCCTCATACAAATTTCAAAGAGGGTTTTACCCCAGTGAAAATATAGTGAAAGACTCTCTTTTATATGTTTTTAGAGCCTATGCAATCAAAAAGCTCTTTGAAGCTCCAGGAGCTGTAGACATTGTCTAAAAACATCTGCTTCCATTTTTCCACTGTATTTTTCCTTGATGGGAAATAAAACCAATCAAAACTCTTGTTAGGGAGGAGAGGCAGGATGGTCCTGTGCTGACAGCCATGGTCCCAGACTGGGACCCAGCTCTGCCAGGAGGGCTCGGTGGCACCTGCACAGACCAGCACTGCTGGGTTTCCAAAAGCCAGGTTCTGCTTCCCCTGCCGTGAGGGATGGGATTTAATCCAGCGTGCTCAGGATGACCAATGTGGCTGCAGCCTCTTCTCCAGCTATTTGCTGTCCCCAGCCCTCAAGCCCAGCTCCCCCAAAGCCAGCAGCATTTGCTGCTCTCTGACCCTTCCTACAGGTCTGGATGGGGAAGTCTTTCTGGAGAGCTGATGCTGAAGGACACAACTGCCTTCCCAAAGCTCAGCCTCAGAAAGTTTTTCCCTCGGTTCAGCCCCATCTGTGATGGAAAAGAGAGCTCAATGGATGGCAACACTGGCCTCAGAGAGGCCCCAAGGTGCTGCCCACACCATCACCGAGCCAGGGAAGAACATGCTGGCATGCACACAGCCATCACATAGATCACTTTGAGTTTACAATGCAAGCGAGCTGGAGAGAACAGCTGTGGATTTGTCATTTAAAAGCATTTTAATGGGAGGAAGCTCATTTTTCAGTGCAAAAGCAGAAGCTCAAGGAAATATTACAAACTGTGAGCATTACTTTCTACTTTCTTCACAGCAGGTCTGAGCCATCTCATCTGCTGCATTATGAAGAAATTATTTTAGATTTTCTAAAAAAAAAAAACACCAAAAAACAACTCAGAAATAATAGCACAGCTACCTTGCTGCTTCTCCCAGGAGGTAATTGCTTAATAGGAACATCTCACTGCGTCAAAGAAAAATAGAATAACCAGGCCCTGTAGGTCTTCTCTCCGACTGTTACCTGCAAGTACCCACAGCTGCTGCCAGTAATTTCTAGCACCCTGGCTGCTTATATGTCACAGCTACAAGAATATCATGACCATGATCTACCTCGTTATGTAAGAAAACAGCATTTACTAAGCTGGAGATGATTCCTCGGTGACAGCCAGGGCAGCACATTCTGTGTCCCAGGAGAACCAGAGCTGATCCAGCCTCAATGGCAGTCAGGGCTGGCACACATCTGTCACCTGGGGGTCATGGGTTCCTTCTGTGCAGGCACCATTCAGCTAAAAACCCAGCAAGCAAAGCAAGCTGGGATCAAATGTGCAAGGGGAGAGAGCACAGGGTTCCCCAGGTGGTGTTTCTTCTCCACCTGAACCCTTGGACTAAGCAGCAAGTGAAGTGGAAGGAATGAGCATCCAGAACAAAAGGACATCTTCAAGGGGAAGCCCATTTAAGCAGAGGATAAGAGGGAGCATTTCATGTAATTCTGGAAATTACACGAAATTCCTCAGAGGCAATGCTAATGCAGGTGAGGGGATCTGTCACCACAGCCCAGCATTCCCACAATCAGCCAGGGCAAAGCTGGTGTTTCACAGCCTCAGCCAGCCCTTCAGCAGACCCCTACCCCTGCACCACACCTAACTCCTCAGCTGGGAAGCTGTTGGAAGGGCAGGGACTGTCACAGCTTTGCTCCTTCACTTCCTCAGCCCTTCTGCCTTTCCACCAGCCAGCCCCAGCTTCCAGGGACTCTGATTTTTGCAGCCTAATTTCTGTTCTCCTCCAGCTTTTCTCAGACAACTTCCAATAGCTTTTAATCATGTCTCCAACTGCTGCAGCTGCTGGCTGAGGACTCCCTGTTTCTCTGAGGGAGATGAGAACACTTTCATCCTGCTGTGTTAGGTAAGGGGGGCACTAAAAGCAGAACAGAGCTCTGAGTCCTTCCCTGTCCCCATGGTTTGCTCCCAGGCCCTATGCTGATGTTTCCCTCCTGCTGGAGGTGGGAGCTGGAGACTCCTTACCCTGGATGTCTGTCGACTGAAAGGCAGCACTGACGTGCAACACCTGCAGCATGGAAACTATTTGGGAAAATGAAGAGGCAGGAGGTGGAAAGCTCAGTGTAAAATGTTGTGCTCAGCTTGAGGCTGAAAATCAGTGTGTTCCCTATTCACTTACCTGATTTCTTCTCTCCCCATTAGCCTGAGAGGGCCATCAAAGCATCACAGCTGAACAGATTTCTGTACAGAGACATGAGGAGTGATGATTTGGCACTCAAAATGGATTATGCAGCAGTTTGGGGCAGAGAGACTTGGAATTAAAGCAGGAAGATTTTAAGATAAAGATTAAACCCGCCCATAAAAACACAGCCCCAGAAACACAAGAGAAATAATTTTTAACATCAAGGCCCAGCAAAAAAACCCCAGAATGATGTCAAAGCAAATTGCAGTGCAGCGTGAGCTGCATCTAGTGGCCAAGGAAAGTACTGCTTGGCTTTGGAGGAGCAGTTCAGCTTGGTCGGAAAAGTAACGGTCAAACCCAGGAGTGGATTTAATGGTTCTCTCCTTGCTGTTCAAGGTTGGACCCAAACTGCAATCGTCCTCCCTGAGGGAAAACAAGAGCTCCTATTGAATCACCAGTCTCAATATTTCCAACAGCACTCGTTCAGAAGGTGCCACAGGTGCCTCCTGACCCAGGTTTGCAGCAGCCCTGGAGCCTGGAGGCTGCTGTGGGCACCTCTTTGGAATCATCATAATGAAATCAGGAGGGTGATTCACAAAAAGGGCAGCGTGGGCTGAGGATTCAGGGCCAAAAGGCAGCAAATGCAGAGCAAGAAGTTGCACGGATTAGTCAAGACACCCAGAAAGCCGCCAGTGCAGGCTAAGCCAGCCCCTGCAGCTTCGTGTTCTGCTCAGAGCTATGTAATCCCTGGCTGCACGTCGTCAGCATCCTCAGCATTTCCTCCTGTAAATTTTGACAGTATACTGATAACTCAATTTGAAAGCCAAGGTGTTTCCTTGACACAGGACTTCTTCCAAGAGGAAGGCAGAGTGCGTCAACCCACGGCACGATTCATTACCCTCAGCTCAGAATACATAGCATGTCAGGGATAAAGCTGTGAAGTTTTGATTTATACAGGTTAATCAAGCAGAAAGCTATTAACTGAGGGGCAATGGATTATTAAATAAAATGACAGGAGAAGCATAATGTCAAAACACCTGGTTCTGACTCCTGGAACATATAATTGCTCTTCTTATCTACCCCAAGTCTTTGCTATAGAAGTTAAAGCAATCCCTCTAGCTCAGATACAATTTTAAACCCACGGAGGACTTGAGCCAGCTCCTGTTTAAGCATTTAGAGCATGCCAAAGCATTTGAAACCTTGCATAATATCACTGAAGGTCTTTCTCGGAGTACTCAGAGAGTCGAAAGACCAAGACCTGGGCACTACCTGCTGCAAAACTTTCAGTAAATTCTCCTTGACTGACAGCAGGGTCAGTGTTGGGGGGCACAGCCTGGAGGGATGGGCCACAGGACGTGACAGAGTGTGAGAACCACATCCATGGTTACTCTACCTACCACACTGCACCACCTACCTGAGCAGGCTGCTAAGCCGGCAGTGATTACATGTGATATGAGCCCCTGCAGCCAGCCCACCTTCATTTATGGTGATTCCAAGTCAGGTAATGTCCTATAGCATTTCTCAAATATGACAAATTTGACTATAAAGGTTTCACAGAGGGGTTCTGCTGCCATAGTTGGATTAGTGCTTGTCTCTCCCCTTTGTAACAATTTTTTTGAATTATTAGCCTGAGATCTCCTGTTGGTTATAAGCTCTGAAATATTCACCTGGCATGCCTAACCCAAGCAGACATGTAGCTTCTGGGAACCTTGGGGACCACAGGAGGGGGATTTTGTTTGAGTCTGTGTAACAAAGGCACTAACAGGTGGAAGGAGAGTGAAAGGACATGAAAAACTCTGCTGTCACCCTGTGATATGGATACCACGCTGTGGTGGAAACAGTCTGTGAATGGCCTCTCAGGTTCCTCTGGTTGCTGGATATCTGTGGCAATGGAAAATGTTGGTGGCAAATCTGTCAAATAAGGTTTTCTCTTTAATCAATAAAACTACTCTCCTTTAAAAGGGATTTCTTGGCTGCTGCCACACAGTTTGCATTGAGAAAGAAAAGAGCCATCAGGTTTAGATGTCACCAGTGTCAGTTTAATGTTAGAGAGAAGGACTTGCCTCCAGGTCAGTTCTGCGATATTTTACCCTCTTATCATATCTCTGGCCAGACCAGAAACGAGATGGTCCATTGATTTTGCCCCTCTTTGCCTGGGAAAGTCTCTTCAACATTAGTTGACTGGAGGGGTTTGCTGCTCTCTGACACTGTGGTCTTGGCTACATCTCCACAGCAGGAACGGTTCAGCTCTTGTCCTGGGGTAACAAAATTCCCTGGGGTAACAAAACTCCATATTACTGAGCAGTTTTAATTTTCAAATGGCTTTATCAGTCTGTGAAGGTTGATTAGGTGTGCTGATGATTACAGCTGGGGTGTCTGAGCTGAAGGAGAAATTTGAGATTTCTTCACAATCCACTGAAGAGCATGCTTTAAGCACACTGAAAATGAAAGGCCAGGGTTCAAGAGCATTCATACCTCCAGCCTCAGAATGTCAAGACAACATTGCGAAATTGTGTCAATAATTTGAAGAAATAAGATACCATTATGGCGCAGCATCAAAAGCGATGTAATGGCTCTTCTTTGCTATCAGCAGGTTAAAGGCTTTCTCTGAACTACAGTGTTTCAGTGGAAGATATGTATAATGACCTGGCATGCTGCAGTCTGTCACAGCTCATTCAGTGTCTGCAGCAAAGCAGAGCTGCTCAGCAGTCCCCAGTGCAGTATTTTTCTAGTCAAAAATGCTGCTACAGCATATTGAAACTGTAAGTGGGGAAATAAGAAGATTTTAAGGCAAATTTAGGCACAAGAGATTGTGGGGGGTTTGTTTTGTTTTGGGTTTTTTGTTTGTTTTTGAAAGTGTAATAAAAGTCAAAAGCTGAAAAAGGCGCTTTTTTTTTTTTTTTTTAAACATTCAGAGTTTCAGTGTCTTCCAATCTCCCCTGCAGTAACCTGCCCAGAACACAGAGTCCTCTTCCCCCTCAGGCAGTTTTTTAGGGCTTGCAGATCACTTGATGTCTCTTTAGACTTGTTTTTTCAGGGTGGGCACAGGAGGCAAAGACTGTCTCGTAATTAGGCTGATATTGCTGAACTCACCTGCCCCTTGCTGAAGCAGCCAGAGCAGACCATCAGTGTGGCTGGAGCTCCAAGAAGGCTCCTGATTTGGGAGACTTATTTTAGAGGAAAACTAACTCTTATGGCATCCTAGAGAGGTTCTAAACATGCTCATCACCCCCTACCTAGAAATGTAAAGTCTCTTGAAGTGTGGCTGGTCCTGCAGAGCTACATAATGAGCCTCTCCAAGGAGAGCTAAAGATGCTCCTAAGGCAGCAAGAGCTGCCCTGTGAGGCCCTGAGATGCCACACTTCATCTGTGTCAGTTTTGTTGAATATCCCAGGTGTGCTAATAAGAGCATTAATGTGTTTACAATTTTACCGGACCTCTGGGAGAAAAATATGGAAAGCAAACGGATCACTTAGGCTTCCTGTGAGAGCTATTAGTAAACCATCTCAGGGCTTTTTTTCCCCAAATCATAAGCCTAGTTGACTTTTCTATTCTAATTCAAGTGGGAAAGCAAGCAGGCATCGTGTGGCCTTCAGTCTCTCTTCTATTTGTACGTGTGTCTCGGGAGATGAATTATTTATGATAATGTAATTATAGAAGCGAACAAACAAGTGCATTGTACGTTTTTCCCCCCAAGGAAGCCGCAGTCTGTGTTCAGGACACTAGATGGTAGTCTCAGTCCAGAAACATTTCAATTATGTCTGACACTGCAGCGACAGTAAACGGTGGCTGTTTCAGTGGGGTTTGCTCCTTGTAACACAAGATTTGAGGGGGATTGATTGTGATGGGGTAACTCACAAACAAATTGTTTGTGGTTAGGTTTGAAAGCTGTAACCAGTTTCCAGCTGTTTTACAGAAAAGGAGATCTTGAGTCTGATAGTTTTGCAGTTAGCCATTACTGATCTGCCCAACACCAGTGAAATATCTATTTCTGATGGTGTGAGCACAGATTCTGCTCAAAAGAGAGATCCAGTCCCTTGGTATCTCAATCACTGACACCAGTGATGTTAGGGAAGACTCACAGCCACTTTCCTGCTTGCTTTCAGTGTAAGGTTAATAAAAAGTGTATATGAGATACGGAAATCACCATTTTAAATTATTAGATATCATAGATTGCCTTAGAAATGAAACTAATTCTGACTGGGAATAGAGTGCAAGGAGAAATCAGGCATATGTTCCTCCCAGTGTGATCATTTCAGTTTCAACAAATTGCAAACTAGTATTGATTTCTATACATAAGCTATGAACAAAAAAGAATTGCAAAACTTCTCAGCAGCCTGAAAAGTCAATATCAACCAAACTAGAATGGCATTTAGGAGAGGAATGCTTGGCTGATGAAAATAAATAGCAGTAAAATAGCTTCTCACTTGGAATTTTTATCTAATACCGTATCAGGTCTGTAATGCTTTGCAAGTGTCATGCAATGCATCACTGGTGACTACAGAAATGTGCAGAATTAATAAAGAAGGTGCCTGGATGTGGAATAGCTACCCACCTCCAGCCTTCCTGAAAGGTTTCAGTTTGATGTATGATATTCCTCTGGTGAAAGTATAAACTCTATTAGTTCACAAAGTGAGTCTTATTCTTGAGTTCCAGCAGAGAAGCCCTTTGCCTGAGGCCCCAGTTTCATACCATCAATTTGTCTTTATCCCAACATGCACCTTCAACCATGAAACTGCGTGGTTGTGTTACAGCACTTGAGTGACTGTGGGGTTGTAAACATGTGGATTAGAATAAAATCTGGGTTAATACTTTGCTAACTTTAAACTCCTGAAGCAGAGGAAGGGAGTAGCAGATAGTAGATGGGTGTGAATTGGCAGGCTGCATATAGAGGAACTCCAGCAGGAAGGGGATTATGGATCTGCGTGACTGGTGTGCTGTGAAATAAATGGGCACGTCAAAGAGCCAAAATATAACAAATATTGCCCAGAAGATGTGGGATTGGTTTCTCCGGAGATCCTTTCTGTTCTGTTGTCCTGCCCCTAGAATGTTACTATCCCATATGACAAGCATCCATAACTTCTAAGGAAAGGCTTTCTCACTAACACAGTCCAATCATTGTTTTGCACTTAAGAATCATCCTTTACTACATTTCAGTTTCTCCTCTGTTTCAGAGCAGGGGATGGAGTGGGTGGGTGGGAGAGCCCATAGGGCAGAGCACAGCCTGTGTGATCAGTTCATTCAATCATGCAGGTACAAACACAATATCCCAGTGCCAGAAGAAAAGAGCCTGTGGAGCAGGTGCATCGGCCCAACACCTCTAATGCTTTGATTAAAACTGGGTGTTCTGATCCTTCCTTGACAGGTCCCATGTCTCCCTCATGTTCAGCAGAAAGACTCAGGAGGATGTTCCCTGTTCTGGAAAACAGGCTCCATGGAGCACTTCTCAAAGTTCTGGACCCCTTTCTTTCAAGGGAATTTTGAGCAATCCCTAGTTCCTTCAGTAACCTACTCTAGTGAGCTGAGAAATCCCTACTAGGTAAGTGCCACTGTAATTTTTAGGCTCAACAGGTATAAACCAGTTTGTTGTACTGGTTTTGCATAGATGTAAGATCTTGCTAAGGATGGGAGGTTGTTGCTTGCAGTCAGATACAGGTATTTCAAAGTTCAGCACTTGAATCTTTATCTATTTGTGTCCAATTGCAAGCAAGAGCAGCTCCATTCCTTTGGTTAGAAACATTACTGTGTGACTGGTATCACAGTTTGAAAAGAAACTGAGAAGCAGGTTCTACATATGACCAGACAAAGAAAAAGTTCAGGAAGCCTCTCTCTATCTTCAGATCAAGATGAACTTTGATAAACTTGGGTTATTAAAAACACAAGCAATATTTTTCTTCCTCTTTTGACTTGCAAATTAAGCTAAACTCACATAATCAAATCTGATGGGAGTTTATTTTCAGCTGAAGAGTTCACCACAGACTTGAAAGACTAAACCCAAGATGATAATTGCATATTGTGAACTGCCCCTGCTGCAGAAGTTTTCCTGATTTCAGCGCAAAAAAACTACATGGTGAAAGGAGGTTGTGAACTAAATGAACAGTTAGAAATGCAGAATTTGATGTTGCTCATTCAAATGTCGTAAGGATTTTGATTTGGATCCCTTCTCCCTTCCTTTGAAATGCTATTTACCTACATCAGAGTTTAATAAGGTTAATGTGTTAGATGTTCCCCTAGTGTAAATTCTATCAGTGGGAAGAATACTGCCTGAATAGAGTCCTCCAGCTCTATTCATTTGCTTTCAACGTGTCAAATTAATTTTGCCACATGGGTAATAAAAGCTGTGCTTCTGTGTATTTCTGTAAACATTGTACGATTTAGAAAGTGTTTATGATTTCTTTCAACAATGAAACTTAAACTGTGCACAGTCCAATATCAGCGAGTAATTTCAGAAGCGACTGAGGCATGTAATTGAGTTTGTCAGTGTAATTGTATTTTGGAATAGATAGTGGTATGTTTTTTTAGTCGTTAGCGAGTCTTGTATTTAGAGTGCTGATTAATTCTATTAGAGGAGTTAATTAGACCGAGAAGGTGGGGGTGAGAATGGATACAAATCACTTTAAAGCACTGCATTTAACTCAGGGTTGATTAGTCCATGCACGGGGAAATGCCACCTCTCCCTGTTTGGACTCACGCGTGTGATTAGAGCTCATCAGTGCAGCCCCACGCCTGTGACAAGGGCAGATGATGAGTATGGATGCAATTCTCTCTCCTTTCAAGTGTGAACTTCCAAATTAAGGCACTGCAGGATACAGGGTTGGCCTGACTTAAAAATAATAAGCTCCTGTGCATACTCTGTAATAGTAAAAATAATAATTACAATATCTGTATTTCTGGCACAGCCTCCCCATATTGTTTCCTGTAAAGAATAAAAGGCAGTAAGGAATAAACAGGCATCACTTAAGGGCACTCTCAGACTTCAGAAGAGCTTCAGGCTCAAGTCCTGGCATAGGAGATTCAGATTTTCCCTGCAAAAAGAAAAGAGACTTGGATGCTGAAGGTCTGGAATCTCCAAGCAGGAGCACATCTTGTCCACAGGCACCTGCAAGGGCCCTGCCTGCACCAGAAGGATGGATGCTCTGCAGAGCAGTTGCCTTGTTGAGAAGTGAGGGCTGAACTTGTGGCTGTGTTAGAAAATATCTGTAGACCTGACCCGGGGCCTGGGCTGGTGGCAGGCATGAAGTATTTTTAGGAAGCATCACTAGCAGCCCCAGTATGACAAATGGCGGAGAACAAACATTTATGCTGCCTATCTTCTAGAGTACTGGGCACAAAAAAAGAGTGGCCATGGAGGAGCTCATGCAGCTCCTGGGTCCTCTGTATCTGACCCAGCACGAGCCAAGGCAGCTCAAAGTGTGGGCAGGCTGAACTCAAGCCCTTCTCCCCTCTCCATCCCCACAGTTCGCCCCAAAGCACTTCTAGGTGTGAGATGGGTGGGATGGAGAATTGAAACACCCTCCTTTAAACCCAATATATGTGAGACAAATATGTGCACAATAGATTTTTAAGCAGCAGTTGGTGTGTAATTTTTAATCACTTGGAATGTTTCCAACCAGACAAACACAAGACACCTTAAAAGAGCATAAAAACAGGCCTTGAGGCATCATCTGAGCTGCACAAAAGTCAGGTCCCTTTATAAACCAAACCTACATATTGGGAGCTGGTGCAATTTGCTGGAAAATGGTCTCAGTCTGAATAGATGCAAAGGAAGGATACTGTCAAACGAAGCAACAGGCAGGACTGCACAAAACCCAGGTCAAGAGCCTGCACATTTTCAAGGAATTGTGACACCATGTCAGGGAATTGCTCCCAGGCTGCCTGGTCAGGCCATTACAGTGCTGTCAGTAAAAATGCCTCTTATCTTCAAACTCCTTCCACGCACAGATAAAGCAGCCATGCTCAGTACAGGGCATATTTTAATAAGATTCAGAGTGGTAACATCTGGCAAATTCACATGTCATGTGCTGCTCCTTCCCCACGTACAAGCAGCCCCTGTTCCCATGCTTTTTTGTTTCCCTTAGATAATGGCTTTTCTGCAGCAGAACGTGACCGGTAGGTTATCGGCTGGGAATGGCAATGGGGCTCGCAATGGCATGATAGGAAGGGATGATCACAAACTTCCACCCCTGGGAAACCTCACATCAGAAGCCAGCTCTGATACTCCCAGTGAGAGAAGAGCTGGCAAGTTTCTCACTGCGAAACAGAAGGAAAAGGAAAAGGGCCCTGGGAAGTCAAAGGAAGGTGAATAAGAACTTGTCACCAGCCTCCTTCCGCTGGTCCTGGGAAGGACCTCTCGGCTGCCTCTCACCGAAGGGTTGTGCTCCACAGTGTCAAAGAAAACATGGACGGGGGCCCGGGAGTTCTCAGCTGGTGGAAGAGCTGCTTATGTCCCCTGAGAGACTCAGCTTATGGAGATATGGGGACTCTCCTAGAAGGAGTTAGCTGAGCTACCAAGCTGTCAAAGCCACCCCCTTGTCCTAATAAATCTGTAGTTTGGGTTGGCTGAGCAGGGCCCTGTGGTGTTATGGACAATGTGATGAATGGAGTTGACCCATTCCTGCTTTTCTGGAGCTGCTGTTTCACTTCCCTCCAGGTGCTTAGCTGTGGGTTTGACTTGCATCTACTAGAAAACAGAAGAGGAAGACTGAGCTTAGGCAGCCTTCCTCCCCCTCCTCCTGAGGGACAGGGCAGCACACACCCCCCGTCTGTTTTGGATTTAGGGATGGCACTCTCCATGGCGCAGCCACCTCCCTCCACTGCAGGGATGTCCCTGGCCTTGCAGCAGGGAATATGAAGCAGGACTTCATGTGATCTTACAGGATATGGGCAGCAACGTAGAGTGATGGCAAAAAGGGATGTGCTGGAATTTTGGGACAGGCAACACATGCCCCAGCAGCTGGTTCTTATCAGTCTGTGCTCCCTTCAGCCCTCTGCTCCCTGTCCCTGCGCTGTCACCCATGTCCTTTGGTTTCTTTGTCCTTCTCTGAGTAGCCTAAGCAGACTGAGAAGACTTTTCTTTGAATTAGATGATACTAAAAATGAAGCGCCAAACACACAGCTCATTTTTTTAAAGCAAGCTGTATTATTTTTACAGTTTATACTTAAAAAATAGCTATAGTTTGCATGCCAAAGTTCAGTTCAAATAAACCCTTAAGCTCCCTCCTTCAGTGACATGTCCCAATAGGTGGATTGTTTCAGCCATGGTGGCTGCTCTATATGTCATTGCAAGCATTTCCCATCAGCCGTGCTCCCTGGGAGCTGGAGAGGGAATTTAGCTGATAAAAACACTGAGCTGAGAAAATAGCTGGCAATGAACTAATTTTCTAAAATATTGCTTCTTGTCTGTACAGAAACAATTGCAATTTATTTCTACCAGAGGCTGATGAAGCAGAACAGGGGAGGCGAGTCATCCTTGAACTGGAGCAACACATCTCTCCCAGGAGTCAGGGTCACCACCCCTGACTGGTCATCCCAGAGTACTGCTGGGACACCGCATTGGGATGGAAGACAAATCCAACCTCCTGGGACAGAGGGTAGTCAGTGTCCAACTCTCCAAACCCATGAAATTCAAGAAAATCCAATTTTAATTGAGTTTTTCCTTACAAGGGTTCAGCAAAATAGCCTGGGGGGGTCGTGCTGGGCCTGCACCAGGATGGACTTGGTCTTGTACTGGTCCATACTGGATGGAAGTGGAGGGAAAGTGGGTCCAGCAGTAATGTTGCATCCACCCCTTCTCCTAGGAGAGACACTGCTAACACTGGCTGCAGCCTATGGAAGAGACCAGGTCTGTTAATCCTCTTTTTTAAAAAAAAGAAGGACCTTAACCACCAGAATGACTCAAGAAAATCGGTGGCTGAAGGAACCAGGTTTCGTGACTCCAGCCACTCTGTGGGAATGTCAGGGATGCTCCTCTGGGACATTTGGAAATGCATAATTGCCTGGGCAGCTTAGGGCCATTCTGTTGCAAACTTTTTCTTAACTCTGCTTCCTGCGTCAACTAGGTCATTGCATCAGCCACCAAATGAGCTGAGATCAGACATGAATGATTCCTGTGTCAGGGACTATAACCACAACTACAGGCATAATTGAGATTTTCCTTCATTTCTCTTGTGTGCTAAAATGGAAATATTAGATTAACTCAGCTGTGCTGTAAGACTAACTGCAGAGAGTCTCTGGAAGACGTGTTCACATGGAAAGGTCACTACATTGCCACTGGACAGCTATTTCACTTATTTTACTCAGTAGTTAAAATCTATGTTTTCTGTCTTTCCCAGACCATTCATCTTCAATTGTCCAGGCAGCCAATAAGGCAGAATAAATGAGGAGCATCCAAAAGTTGTACAGTTTAAAGCTTTCTATCATTATGCAAAATCTATATCATCATTAATCACCTTTTTCCTTAATGAATTTGGGGACTGGTGTTTCTGCTGCTAAGTACTCAAAGGAGTTATTAAATTTATGGCTGTCTGGTTCTCCCATCTGTTTCCATAAAAATTTACTGCAATTAGTATTTCAGCAAAATTTCTTAACCCTGCCAGACTTCTTCAGAACAGGGAACACTACTGTAAGCGTGAGGGGGAGCTAATGGTGTATAAGTGGCAAAAAAATAATCTAAAATCCACATTAAACCAGTTTTGCCTGTAGTTTGCAGGAGGATTAAGGCAGGAAAAGGGAGTGTGACAAAATGAGGGAGAGGCTGGAAGAATTCCTGCCCATCCAAGTTCAGCTGTCCGCTGCTGGCTAGATATTAGGAAAATGTTTAGTTCATTTTCATTTTTCTGAAGGAGGCAGCTCCAGAAGAACGTGGACAGAGGTTTGCAGCACAGCTGCTGAGCACACAGAGGGAAAGCAGGCAGTGTGGTGGCAGCTGGAGGCAAGTATCAGTCCTGGGGGTAAGTCCTGGGAACGGGGCTCTGCGTCCCTGTGAAAAAGCCCTGGAGTCAGGGGCCTCTCAGATTTTACTACGCTGAAGCTGTGGCCAGGAGCATTGCTGCCCTGTCCCTGCAGAATATAAACCTGTACTTTCTCAAGAATCTGGCAGGAGCCCTCACCTTAGTGTGGGCATGCCAGATGTTTAAGGAGGCTGGTGGCAATGCTGCCTCCTGGAGAAGGACCAGTGTCGCACCGTTCTGGTGTGTGCAGCCACACTGCACTCCTACAGAGCAAAATCCCTTGGCTCTGCACTGATTTCACAGTTCTGTGTTTGTTTGTAACAGAATGGGACAAACAACATCTTGATGGTCAAAGGATTGTGTTTTGTTCCTAGTGGGCTGTGATGTGCTCCTGTGGTGCATCGCAGCCTCTTGGGCGCCGTATGTGATTGTGCTATTGAAGTTCCCCTTTCAGCTGGCTTCCCTGGCCCCATCCTGCACCTGCTTATTATCAAACCAAAGGGATCCCCGAGTTTTTATTTGCACTGTATTTATGCCAGGATAAATTTTTTGCAGCTGATAGATTTCCAGCTGCTTTTACGAACAGTGGGAGGGGCCCAGTTTCTCAGGAAGGAAAAGTTGCTGGGCGTTGTCCGAGCTATGGCAAAAATGACAACCCAAGAAGGGTTGTTTGACTGACTGAAGGGGTTGGCTCTGATGTGCCTGGATTGCCCAGGAGGAAAAGAATGAACAGAACGAGGAGAGCAGTTGCTTCAATAAATAAACTGGAACACGTGTGTGACCAATGCCACCGGGGGTCGATATATGCCAAGAAGTCTGTTTCTAACATCTGCTCTTCAGCAGCCTTAATATGTTACGACCAGATCAATATATCTTCTGCTGCTGGTGTCAGACATCCTACAGCAGCTAGAAACTGGGGGAGGAAATGCAGCCAAACAAGCATATAGACATGACTACACACAGGCACACACATACAGGCATTTTTGTGCAGCGTTGCATCATTGCATTTATAATGTGAAATCAATCAAAAATGGTGCTTCAGTAGCCCTGACAAAGAAGAGCCATCAAGTGGCTGACATTCATTCTCTACGTCTTATTTTGCAGAGTATAAGCTAGAGGATTGCTACGTTGTTGGAAGCTCATATCCTACTCAGTGCATCCATAGATGCAATATGTTCTTTAGCCCACTGTAATTAAAAGGCTTTTCATCCCTTGCCAAGGCTTTTATGTGCTGCAAAGGCTGAGGGAAGCAGGTGAGGTGGTGTAGGCATAATGGTCATTTTTAAAGGCATTCTAAACAAGCTACGGGCCAGGGAGGGCAGAGAAAAAGGAGCAGGCAGTGAAAAAGAAGATGAAAGGAGAAGCTGAGCAAAAACATGTTGGCCAGCAAGCACCTCTGGTGCTGGCAGAGTCAGTACTTGCAGCAGAATGAACACAAGTGTTTATTCTCTTCTCTGCTTGAGGGTACTGCACTCGCAGTGAAAAGCACCACATGGTTGTTCCTCAGCCACCTCAGCTCACCCTCCAGCCCCTGAGCTTCAGCCACAGCTGGAAGCAGGCTTGGGAGAAGGCACAGGACCCTGTACGAGAGGAAAACAGGATCAAGCAAAGATATGGGGCCACGAACATCTGTCATTCAGGTGAAGTCAGACACCACCTGCACCTCTGCCTGGTTCTTCTGCTCAGCCCATCCTCGTCTTTGCAGCGGAGATGCTGGAGAGCATTTTCTCAGAAGGCAGAAAGAACGCAAGAAACAGGATCTCCTTCTTCACTCAACTTACTCCGCAAGCCTGGGGAGAATCCATTTAACGACTTGGCACAAAGATTAATGTTTGGCCTGTGGCATTAAGCAGAACTTGTTCATTTAAGACAGGACAGTGGCTTGGAAGAATAGGGGGGTTTTGACCTCCCTGATGCAGCAGCAGTTCTCCTGACAGAAGGTGATAAATAAAAGTCAGTGCCACAGAGTGTATCTGAAAGCTTTGCACTGTACAATGTGAAAAATGCTTGCTATGACCCCGAGAACCTTTACATCAGGAGACCTCCTGGGGCACATGTGGGTAATAAGGTCTGGTTTTAAGTGGGTTGTATGGGAATAGCGGCAACTCTAAATCCACGCTTCATTTACTGCAGATGTCTGATTTCCCCCTCAATATCGCTCCAAAGCACCTAATTTAATGACAGACATGGACCTGGAAACTGAGGAACTTTCAGCTTTTGTGTTTATCTAGCCCCTTACCAGAGCAGCAGCTGCAAATGGTAGATTTCAGATCCGTTTTATTTCTGTGAAATTGCAGGGTTCTTTCAGCCAGCCAGGTGCTCTGCTGGATGTTACTGCCCACAGTCCAGTTGTATATATTACAGCTGGAATACATAAATGTGGCTCCTGCTTCTTCCGGGAACCAAAATCAAAGTTTTCATAGTACCATTGAATGGTTTGGGTTGGAAGGGACCTTAAAGATCATCTAGTCCAACCCCCCTGCCATGGGAATTTTTACAAACTAATTCCTAGGGCAGCAAATTTCCCTGCCTTGGGCTTCACACACTAATCAGGCTTTGGAGGAAAGGTGCTCAGACAGTCACACTGGGGCCAGGTGTGGTGGTAACGTCAAAGGAGGCCATTTGTTGGATCATTCCTGATAAGAAACCAAGTGTTTCTCAATAAACACTACAAAGCCTAAACCAAAGCAAAATACTGATAATTCACCAGATTGTCATAAAAACGATAAGGTAGGACCAGAACACCAAGGAGCTGCCTCAAAAATCCAAGGAAGCTGAGAAATACGACATTCAGGTTCTTTCTATTTTTGCCTGCAGAGCTTTGAGCTTTTCACTCGAAATGAAAAAGAAGACTAAACGAAATGAAGAGCGCTCTGACACCGCCTGTCTCCGGGGACTGAGGCAGCTCAGAGAAAATAAATTTGCTGGAGTTTGCACTTCCACGTCAATCCCCATGTTGCTGTGGGCTGTTGGTGTGGCCAGGCTGTAACCCCAGTGCTGCCCACCTGCAAACACCCTGAGCAGCCGGGCGAGCATGAGCTGAGCCTCTTGAAGCCGGGAGTGTGAGGCATCATCACGTTCCCAACTGCTGTGTCCAAAAGCCATCCCAAGTGATGTGCCTGCATCCAAGGAAATCTTGGAATTGAAGCCTTTCTGCCTCTGCCGCACTGCTCTGCCAACATTTGCCCTTTCTCCCTCCTCTGCAATCACATTCCCCCTAATTTCAGGTGTGGGTTACGTGAGGGCTCTGTGCCAAAATCCTCCTTCCAGCTTCTGGAACCACTGATTATTCAAATGACCTTCGTGGAGAGGTGGAGAGGCCTCAGCGAGACACAAATGCCAAACGTTAAAGGTGCCTGGAAGGGGAGTGAAAAGTGGTATTTTCCCTGCCAGGAGAGCCAGCACACCTCCAGCACGTGGTGCAAGGCGGAGGTTTCCACAAATCAAATAGAAGAATTACATCTTTTATACAGCAGAATTTACGTGAACCCTCCTATCTAATACATTCTCTGCCCACCTAATGCATATTTTTTTGGTTGATGTGATCTTTATCTGATCGATGTAATCTTGCGCAATGCTTGAAACACAAAAGTTCTTTTCTTTATTAAATGACTTTTATTGATGTTATCTGACACCACCAGCTATGTTTACAAAAGGCGAGAAAATTCGGCACGAAGACATCCACATCAGCTGAGGGAAAGCTCCAAGGGATTTCGGGAATGTTTTTACCTTAGAGTAAATCTTTTTTTTTGCCCAGCGGGTCCAGGCTGGGTTTCCAAACACACCCCAGGCAGGGGCAGCGGGCACTTTTGGAGCACCCACCAGCGCTTCAGAGGCAGCGGCAAGAACCACATCCCCCCGTTTCTGGAGCGGCTGGGCTGGTGACGCAGAGCAAACCGCCACCACGTGATAATTAATTAACGCCGGGCGCTAATTGAGGGCGCGGCCAAGGGCACAGCGAAGGGCGGTGGCGTCCCTTTCCCCGTGCGCGCACGCGCAGAGCCCGCGCGCAGGCGCGGTGGGAGCCGCGCTCACGTGACCGCGGGCCGGGAGAGGTAACATGGCTGCGCCCATGGGCGCGCACGGGGCGCGGCGGCAGCGCCGGGGCCGCTCCCAGTGATCCCGTACCGGGGTCAAAAGAGCCAGGCTGGGCTGGGCTGCCACCCCCGAATGGAGCCGCGGGAGTCCTGGGCAGCCTTGGCGGTGAGTGAGCGTGGCCAAAATAGGTTCTTTCACCGGGTGATCCAAAGTGAAAGTGAAGAATAACTTCACGCAGAGTGAAGTTATTTGGTTTATTTACAGTTCTGCGGCGGGAAATCCACAAAGCCAGCACCGCAACTGGCAAAGCTTTTCCCTGTTTATGCATTTTAGCAAACAAAGCCATTGGTGTTCATTGGCTACAAGTTACATAATTTACTTATTAGTATTCTGTCTTTATTGATTAATTATTCTCTGGTTCTTATGCTAATTAGTCCATATGCTCAGTCTTTCTCTTCCTTTGGGTCGGTGGGTTTTTTGGGTCGGTTGTTGTAAATTACCTTTTATCTGGTTGGAGCTGATTCAGCACAGTTGCCGAGTTGTCCTTCTTTTCTCCTCCTTTCCTCCTTCCTTTCCTTCCTATCTATGGGGCTCTGCCAAATGTCCCTGTGCCCTGTAAATTCTGTGTCCACTACCAGTTGTAACAACCTTCTTGCCAGGCTTTGGTAACCTCGCCCTGTGTCTGAGATCACTGAAAGGTGTTGAGCCCTAAACCTTAACAAGGCAGTTCCACCACCAGGTAATTTGTCTTTCCAACACCTGGACATCACTTGGAGCTTGTTGGCTGCTCTCTGCTACCTGGATTGAATCTCCTTTCTTGCTGGTTAAGTATGAAAGTAGACAGAGATCAAACATCGAAGGACATCCTTTCTCAAGGAAACTCTTACACGTTCCACACTTTGCAGCAGCCCTGCCTGTTGCCAGCGTGCTGAGCTGAGGGATGGCTGTGCTTCATCGCTCCGTGGCTTCAGCAGCCGTGGGGACACGGGGAGACCCTGACTTAGCGATGCATTTCCCACCCGAAAAGCTGCTTTGAAGCAAGGGGGTGTGGCCCCCAATTGCCATAGCTGGGACAGCCTTGGAAACTTCCAGGGCTGGCTCTGGGTTCTGTGGGGGAGTCAGGGATGTGGTGCCCTGGGCTAGGATTGGGAGAGCTGTGGGAGAGTTCAGCTCCCTGCTCCAAACACTCCAGGGGAAGGTGGTTTGGTCACAGCTCGGTGCCTTGGAATTGGGTCCTGCTTTTGTTTAGCTGTTGTGATGGAGTTTATAGAGTCATAGAATATCCTGAGTTGGAAGGGACCCACAAGTATCATTGAAGTCCAACTTCTGGCCCCGTGCAGAACAGCCCCGAGAATCCCAGCACGTGCCTGAGAGTGTTGTCTAAACAGCCCTGGAGCTCTGCCAGGGTTGGTGCTGTGACCGCTGCCCTGAGGAGCCTGTTCCAGTGCCCAACCACTCTCTGGGGGAAGAACTTGTTCCTAATATCTAAACTAAAGCTCCGCTGGCACAGCTCAGACCATTCCCTGGGTCCTGTTCACAGAGCAGAGGTCAGTGCCTGCCCCTTCTCTTCCCCTCGTGAGGAAGCTGCAGATCACAGCGAGCACTCAATCTCCTCCTAAACAAGTTTAACGTGTATATCCAACTCCTGGTAAAGGCTCTTCCCCTCTTTGACTTCTGATAACACTCCTGTTTTACTGACAGGTGAGGGAGAAGGTGTGTTTCTGTTATCCCAAAATCATCCCTATTCTCTGCAGATGGTGTAAGCACACAGATATTGTCACCTGCTGGCAGGTGCTCTGTTGGCTGCTTCATGAATTTAAATGACATTTAAGATACAGAACTTTGAGGACTTAAAGAAGCAATTAGTAACTTTTGATTCACGCTTTAACAGATGGCTAGATTAAATCTGATTAAATCTGATCAATGTTATTTTGAGCAGATAAGGATTTTGATGAGAGAGAGTAAAGAAAAATCAATGCATGCAAAATAGCCAACTAGATTAAAAGAGTAATTAACTTATTGATTAAACCTTTAGTAGTAGATAGGGAACACCTCTCTGAATCCTCTGTTACCCTGAAAAAAATTATCAGAGTAACACACATGTGGTTTGTTTTCAGGCAGAGTTAGAAATCTGTGGAGGTGTTTCTCATGTGCTATTCTATATGAAGTAGACTTCAAACTATCCTTTGTGTTCTAGCACTGCATCTAAATAATGTCTCATAATGGATTAATGCTGACTATTGATTTTTTTTTTTAATTAGATTTTCTATTTATTTCAGTCTTGTCTCCCTGGTTTTGCCAAGTAATTCTTTTTTACAGTCAGCCATGCCATGGGGTAACTTAAAAAAAGTACAGTTATCTAGAAACACAGACAATGGAAAAAGATTGCGCTCTAGTTGAACCAACTTTTTTAGGGTTTTGTTTTTACAAATTGCTTTGGATAAAATCCTTTCCCTTTTCCTAATGACTTTGAAAACTTCTTTATTGAACAAAAGTTGCAGTACCTGAAGGGAGCCTAAAGAAACATGGAGATTGACTTTTTACAAGGGCTTGTAGTGACAGGACAAGGGGGAATGGCTTCAAACTGACAGAGAGTAGGTTTGGATTGGATATTAGGAAAAAATTCTTCCCTGTGAGGGTGGTGAGGCCCTGGCACAGGTTGCTCAGAGAAGCTGTGGCTGCCCCATGCCTGGAAGTGGTTCAGATTGGACAGGGCTTGGGGCAGCCTGATCTAGTGGAAGGTGTCCCTGCCCCTGGGACAGGGGATTTGGATCTTTAAGGTTCCTCCCAACCCAAACCATTCTGTGATTCTATTACGTTTTTTTGTTTTTTTTTTTTAAATAGGCTTTTATCAGCAAAAGAAAATAAAGCAGCTTTACTTTAGGCTTTGTTCAACAAAGGAAATGGAGTGGGAGGAACACTTTCACATTTTTCCAGCAAACTTCTTAATTTAAAGTGCTTTCTAGAGGTGCTTAGAGTGGGAGCAGAATTGCTTCAGTCTTTCTCTGATCTGATCACACAACTCCTGCAGGTGTTGGTCACTCAGTGCTGTGTCGATTAGTGACATCCACTGTCTTGCTTTTCTGTATAGTGGGGAAGTGTTGCACTGCTTTGCTTGCACTATTCAAAACACCAAGATTATTTTGAAAATACCTTAAAAATGGTTTAAAAGTTGTAATATCTATTACTTTCTTGTGTTGAAGCTTCCCTATTAAAGCTACAGAAGCTGTTGAGGTCTGCGTAAGACGATCAATTTATACACAGGAAGGCCACAATCAGTAGTGCTTTGGGTTAGTCCTGCCTCAGGATCTCAGCATATCTTCACCCCTGAAGGTATTAATGTGCTTTATTCCATGGTTTTGTCTTGAAGGCTGGTGGAGTTGCTGGTGTCTGTGTTGACCTGATCCTTTTCCCCCTGGATACTGTAAAAACAAGACTGCAGAGTCCTCAAGGATTTAGGAAGGCTGGTGGTTTCCGTGGCATCTATGCTGGCGTTCCTTCCACTGCGATAGGATCCTTTCCAAATGGTAAATTGTCTTTGGGATTATGCTTTGTCTTATTACAGTGGGAGTTTATGCTACACAGGACATTCATGCTTCCTCTCCTGCAGGTGCCTGTTTGGATTCTGTGAGTCCATCTCCAGCTGTGAAGAAGAGATGCTGGAATTGTACAGTATTGAGCAAAGCTCTTGAGCAAGCCTGGAGTGAAGGCTGCTGCATGTTCACTCTGAAAAGCAACCCTAATTCCTTGGAAGGGTGCCTGGATATAAACCTTACTTATAGGGGCACCCTAAAGCATTTCTAGGTGCCAAGGAGGGCTCGAGTCTTCCTTGCCCTGGACGCTTTAGTCATGAACCCGCTCTGCCACAGCCCTGGAAAGGAATCAAAGTCGAGAGTGCTTGAGCAACAATACACTTTTGAAATAGTTTGGAAACTGATCTTTTAAAAAAGTAAACGCTTGTAGTTCCTGCAGAGAAAAGGCATCTGAAATTCCTGATGCCTTTGTCCATTTTGTCTTTGTAGGGGGGGATGAAAAAAAAGCAAGCTGGTCTGTCAGGCATAAATGTCAGGAGAACTTTGCTGACAAATCCACTGACACCTTCAGATGTTTGATGTCCTTCATCAGGTGATATAAAAAAAATCAGTTCTTTATCTTGGCTGCTCTGTTATCTCCTATTGAGGTGATAAGCATCTTTTGATTAGCAGAAGGCAATTCACATGGCCCTTCTGTACAATTAAAATCTCTTTCCCCTCAAGACATGTCATTTTTTCCAGGATTTACATCTCCAAAATCTGAACTGTGGTTTTTATCTTTCCAACGTATGACTGAGAACTGAAATTATCTTTAGGAGAAGGAATAACCCTTAAGGTGTAAGTGCCTTTGTAGCTGACTGTTGCAGTGAATAAACACAGCTCATGTTGCTGTGCTCAGCTTAGTTTTGTATGGTTTTTGTTCACTGCACAAAACTTTCACAAGTCTTTTATTTTGACAAGCTTGGGAAAAAAAATTATGGCATTAAATTGCAAAATATTAAACTGACAATAGCAGGCAAGAAGTTATTAATAAACTGCTACTGAAATAGTTTTGCAAATTAAGGAGGGCAGGATTGTATCAAGTACCTTGATGAGTTTTGGGTTGATTTGTGTTTTTTTTCACGCCCAAAAATCCACCATCCATTCAATTGCACCAAAATATCTTCTCTCTATCTGTGAATATGGAAAGTACCATTTTTTCAGAATATGCTGGACATTCATGACTAATTAACACGTGTCCTTATCCCTGTACCAAATGTGGCCTAAAGTCCTGACACCTTTGATATTAATGGGATATTTGCCAGGATAGCCAGGAGCATAAACTTCTGAAGGAATTATCCCACAGATTCTGTTCATACTGCTGTACTGTTTTGGTGTGAAAATATCCTGGTTTTAACTACAGTTGCACAACAGTAGGTGTCAAAATCCACCTCTGAATGCTTTTTGTGCTAGCTGTGTGATGGAGGAACAGTGAAATGATTGCACGTATTCTTGAATTTCAGCTGCTGCATTTTTTATCACCTATGAGAATGTGAAATCCCTGCTGCCCCAGGGCTCTGCATCTTACCTGTCTCCAGCAACACACATGGTGGCTGCCTCCCTTGGGGAAGTGGTAAGAAGGAAGTTCATATATTGTGTATCCATGAGAGGAGAGGAAACCATTCAGTTATGAAAACTTGGGTTTGGCATCGTATCTTTTTGAGCGTTGACTGTGCTTGTGACAGTTCTTACAAACTGGCACTTGTAAGGATTGTTTAAAAGTGAGTGAATGACTTACTAACAATTCTTTGTGGGTCTGATGGCTGATCTTGCTAAGTCAGTAGAGGGTGAGAGGATGGATTGTTCAAAAACATAAATAAACCTTTACAGGATAGAGATGTGTGACTTCGTGTGCCAAACAACGTGTAAGCTTTCCTGGTGAAACCTGTGTCAGTGGAAAATATAATGGATAATCTAATGAAGCTTCTTCCCTTGGGATGAACATACTTTAGAGACAGCTTTTCACATGCTCTCTGTTAGCTGCAGCCTTTACTTTAATGTGTTGGTTGGGTTATTGCAGCTTAGAGATGCATGTGAATAATGGAAATAATTTCTATGTATAGGCTTTTTGAAAACTCTTTCCTCCCACTGTTTTGAAAAGTTGCTGTGTTTCTTATCCATTAAATCCATTACTATGTTTAAAGCAGGTTCCGGAGCTGCTAATAATGGATCTCTTTGCCCAGGCTTATGCAATCTCCAGGATAAGTGGGACCAAATTCAGTAAACACTTTAGATATCATTAAGGCAGGTCACAAGGGAAGCCTCTCTTGTTTTGCTGCCTAGATTGCCCTTGCCTTGCTAACAGCATGGACTGGGCTGAAGTTAATGGGGGGTGTGAATTTTTTGTTTGTTTTATAAGTTAATAATGAAATAGCATTAACCCGTTGAATTTAAGTAACAAAATATTTCTTGCCCTCCTGACTTTCCAATCTGGCACGTGTAGGCTGTTTCCCAGCATATATTGACCACTCCTTAGTTTAATAATAACAATAACAATAATAATAATATATTTTGAAAGAAGGAAAGTACTAAGGAAATGCCAAGGCTGTATTTGAACATTTGAGATTTTAAAATTAATTTCATCACTAATGTGCAATGCCAGGATGACTGGACAACCTGTAAATTCACAGGATTGGGAGTGTGGCTCTGGCAGGAGCTGGTAGGTGACACTCTGTGACAGGAACTTTCCTGGGCAAATAGATGGTGGCAGGTGTTGAAAGAGAACACTTTTCAGTATGATCAAAATACCGTTCCTTCTCTGTAGGTATATACCAAACGCGCATTATCCACACACTTTATCCCAGAAGCTTGAATATTTTATTTTTAAAAGCTATCTGAGCTTATTTGCAAACAAAAAGAGCAAGGTTGCTTTGGCTTAGCCGTATCAAATATATTACAGATCCAGCAAAATCCGCCCTTCCTCGGATACTACTCTCACTTTTATCTGTTGGCACAGAGCCTTGGCAGTGTTTGGGGCTGGGTGTTGAGCTGTAAACAGTCCGTGCTGTTCCTGACAGTGCTGGCCACCTCTTCTCTCCAGTATTTGTCACACAGGGTGTTTCCTGGCACTGCACTGGTAAAATGGGGTGTGAATTGATGTGTCTCCACGAGTTTGGGGTAGGGGAGTGGGCTGTATGAAAATGGCTTTTCTGGCTCTTTTGCAAGTTGAACTTAGCCCGTGGTGTGCAGCAGAAAAAGTTATTGTGTCTGTGGTTCCATATTTGCTTTTATTAACTGATTTTTTCATTTCTTCCCCGTGGTGATTCCGCTCAGGTGTAGGTTGGTCCCAAGCTACCAGGAGTGTGAAGGTGCTTGTGCCATCTCAGGTTAACACCAGGTACCTGACTGTTACAGCAGCACAGCCTGGCTGCTTCCCACGGGAAGCAGTTCAGCTCTCCCTGCTCTCTGTGGGTTCAGTTTTGATCCCCAACTGATTTTCATTCTTCTGTGGAAATGATACTGATTAGATTGAATGGGATTTAGCCGGGAAACTTAATTTAACATACCAAGCATACGTAGATATGTCAGTGCAGCATCTATAACCACTCTGGTAATGGCAGATAGAAGGTGATAGATTTAGGGCTGGGTGGGATATGTTTGTGTTGCTGCCTCAGGTGGATTCCTTCTGAGCTTGATTAGAGCCCGTGCTGTCAGGTTATGACTTCTAACTTAAAGCAATGCACAGAACTTATTTCCATTAAAATTCTCTAAAGGCTGTTAGAAATCAGCAAGAGGTTCTTCACCACCATGGCAGTGCGTAGCCCTAAAATTCCTTGTTTCCTGATAACCTGATAGAATGGCAGATCCACGAGGTGTTTTCAGCTTCTCGAGTGCTGTTTCAGAATCAAGAGAAATGATAATTGGGCTCGTGAAGAGGTGGCAGTGCTTTGGAATAAAATACACTGGGGAAAAAAACCAACCCCAAACATCCTTCTTTGTCAAGCAGGTTATTTATACTATTCTCCCTCTTCCTGTGAGGCTTCTCTGAGAAAGCTGTAACTGGGTAATTTAATTAGCAGCAGCCAAAAAACACTTGGTTACAAATGACTCCTTCCAGCAGAACCTGTTGCCCTTTTTTTTCCAAGGTGGTCTCTAGTCTGTGACCCTTACAACTCAGGCACTTACTGCGTTCCTTTTGGGGCTGACAGAGGTGGTGCAGCACAGTAAAATGAGTTGCTCAGGGCTGTCTCATGTGCTTGGCTCTTGCTACTTGAAGGCCAGAGAAATGTATATTTGTAGTCATTGAAATGGCAATCCCAATTAATGGTGTGGAAACTGCTATGGTGTAATAACCACTTTTCAGCTCATTTTTCTGCTTTGTGCCAGCTTTTCCTCTCGTCTTGGGCTGAGGGGTGTGAGGGGAGAGCTAAGCTGTAAAATACCTGAGACAGGGATTTGGAGATTTGCTACAACACACCTGTAATAAAATAGCACAAAGCAAGACCTTCTCACATTTAGTCTTAGTTGATCAATAGAAATATATAAACTAGTCCAAATTGCACCAGGGTGAAAGTTATAATTATAGTTTTATTGATTAATCATTAAGTTTTAATCAGGGCATAACCACTGGGACTATTATTTTGTCAGTAGTTCTTTTTGATAATACGTGCTTTTCTTGCATTGTAAACTCTAATAGTTATTATAATATAAATAGCTTTTAAATGTGAAATAATAAACGACACACTCTGACATGTTAGGACTCCTAAGGCATCTCTTTGCATTTCCACACTGTTTTTTTATGAAACAGAGAAATTAAGGTTTAGAGCGAGAAAGTGATGTTAGATTTCTAGGTTTGCTGTTCCTTCACAGGTAAGCATAAATGAGCCAGATACCTTCTTGTGCACCAGTAAAATGTGAGTATGTGCAAAGTTTAAATGTGTGTTTGTGCTGACCAATCTGTGTTTTGAATGTGACCCGCTAAATATAATAAAATGGGTAAAGAGGAAAAGATACAAAGTTTACATCAAGATATGATAAAATATATGTGAGAAATCAGTCAAATGGAAAGTCTTAGTTGTTATAACAGCCCTCTTCTGTATGGTTTGCGGTCTGTGGAAATTCATGGGAAACAACGTCCCCAGGGACTGCTCTGGTCCATTTTTCCAGTTCCAGGCTGGGAGGCACAAAACCAAGCAGTGAGAAGGCTGAGGCTGTAACACTGTTTTGGTTTTTTTTTTTTTTCCCTTTTAGGCAGGAGAAACATAAAAAGCTGATCTCATCTCCCAGAATGAGATAAAGAAAAGTACATACAAAATCTGACCCTGTTAAACATAATTAGTTTTTCCTATAACTGAATTTCGCCGTATAGGGACTCTGAATATCCCATAATACATGACAAATTACTTACAAACACACAGCCAAAACTCTAGAGGGCACATACATGGTATATCATCTCATCTCATCAAGGAAGAAGTAGGTTGAAGAATACATGTTACCAAAGGGGGGAAAACCCCTTATTATACCACTTGTATAACTGAAATCTGGAGAGAGGAAACACACTCACGGCATCCAGGACATTGGAATTTTTCATCTTGACTCGACTTTGCCCTGTATGTTTAGTCTGCCTGTATCTTTACGCTGAGCTGCCAAATGTGCTTGGAAAACATGATATCATAGGGAGTGGAAAGAAAAACCAGATGTTCTAAAATTTTACTTTTAATATTCTGAGGCAGTATAAGCAACTCTGAGGAGGAACAGTATTTTTAACCTCCTAGTGCCCATTTTAAGTAGTAACCAGGTGTGTCTTGCAGAACCAGAGTTAATTGTGCAGCTCCAGATTGATTTGTACAGAGTTTTTAATGTCAGTTTAATATGACATTGTATGTATTAATTACAAGGAGCTTTGATAAATTAGAGTCCTGCTCTGAGCCTCTCGCACCAACCTCCTGCAAATATGGTTTTGTGGGACAGGTTTAAGGTTGTCCCAGTTTGACAGATGAGGTTTCCTTCAGGAGTGCCAAAGTGGTTGGATTCAGCACAGCTAATTTGGATTCCGCATAGATAATTTTGCATCCTGCTGGCCTTTCCATGGAGGTGAGAATAAAGTCGTTTGGCTCACGTTGTGGAGAAGGGAGCTGACAACAGCCTTTTCCATCTAATATTTAGATATTGTTATGGTTACCATCTGAGCTTTGCAAGATATTCAGTGAAAGTTTTGGGCTGTTTCTTGTGAATACTGGGTTCACTCTTATCTCTCTGACCTTTTGTTCTTGATTGGCTGTTTTTGATGACATTGTCTTTCTTTTTTTTTCCCTACTCTGTGAGATAGCAAATTACCTTGACTTTTGGAGAGGAAGTGTGTGGGAGGACTGAGGACCAGGATGGGAGGGAGATGTCCTGTTCTTTTGGCGGATAGTTGTTAATGACCACGCTCTGGAAGTAGATTACCAGCTGAAGTTACTGAGTTGCTTTTGTCCTTGTGTAAGTTTCCAGAGATTTGAATTCTGGAAATTTGAAATGTCCAAAAGTTCTTCGCCTCAATGGGGAGAGGGGATCATGTGGCTCCACAGGGCAAGGTGAGGACAGGTATTTCAAGATGAAATTCCAAGCTCACTTGTGTATTTCAGTGTGTTGCCACTTGAGGTACTTCTGTGATAAGAGCAGAGTGTGTGGTTCATCTGTGATGAGCATCTGACCCTCCGTATTAATAACTTCGGAATTTTTTTATCTGCTGTTAGGATGTGTCAAATAGGAAAACTTCTTTAAGCAGGAGTTACTTTCTGGGGAATTCAGGTAGCTTTCTCTACTAGTCTTAACTTGTTTCTTACAAGAAGCGAGCTCAAATGCAATCAAGTTTACAGTTTACGAATCATGATTCTGTAGGAAGACATTTTCAGTGTGCTTTAAATTCAAATAAAGGAGGAAAATCTATGTTTTACTTTATTTTATGCTTATGTTTTTTGGCTTTCTCTCCTGGATAAAAAGAGGCATTTTAAACATGGTAGACTATCACAGTCTGTGAATCAGTCCCTTCTTCCCTCTGCCCTGGCAGTATTGTTTGAAACAGTTAACTGGTTTCAGTTTAATACAAGAACAGGAATCTCCAAAAGTTTATTGGTATGAATTCCATGAGTGTAACTGTCCGGGTCAGGCATTAATAGCAACTTTCTTCTCTGTTCTGAGGAAAAGACAGAAGCATGAGTCAGACAAATCCACAGAGTAATGGAATGAGAGAGGATCTCCAGCAGGAGAATTGGTCAGGCTTTACAGTGCGCTAAGCTCTAGATCAGCTTGCAGCAGCCCAATCTAACAGAGGTAAAACAGCCACTCACAACAGACATGAAGTTAAGATTTTAGGTTTTTGAAACTCCAAAACTTGCATGTTGGAGGATGTGGCTTTTCAGTTCAACAGGCAAGTTGGACACACTAGGCAGAGCTGCTTTTACTTTGACAAAGAAATGATTTAGTACTTACAGTGTCTAGAATTTGGGCTAATGGCTTTGAATTTTTAACTGTGTCTTTTCCAGGAACTGAACTAAATGGTCCAAACTGTTTGTACAAAACCAAAAAGCTGCATTTTCTGCTTTGCATCCTATTTCCTCTCAACCCATGTAGTGTGGGCTGGCAGATCATGGTATTCAAAGTCGTATCCAAAGTCTGACAGCGGTTTGATGGGACCCACAAGTTTGATGGGGCTTCTTCCACAGTACTCCAACTTTTTTTTTTTCTATTTTCATTGATCAGTACCTGTAACTTTAGCTGTGACTGTTCCTTTTGTGCTGTGCATATCTGGCTGCATCCAGGTTTTGGGAAGGGGAATGTGCTGACCCTGGCAAGATGAGCAGTGGAGGGGAGTGAGCAACGACGGTGGTCTTTTGAATTAATTGTGGTGGGGTTTGAAATACTCATAAATTATTCTATGTGAGGTCAGGTCTGCAATACAGATGCTGTAGGATTTTTGCCAATTCCTTTTTCAGAAGCAGTGGTTGGGAGATGGTTGGGAAGGTGAGACTGCTGCCATTAAGAGTTAATGGGGAAGGAGCAGAGCTGGAGCGGATAGAAACTCAAATGAGAGCTGTGTCTGGGAATTGGTTGTAAATAAAGATGAATGCAGGAGTGAATCCACAAATGCTGCCAACAAATTCATCATACAATTAAAGGCTGAAACAGCAAATTAAGAACTGTCAAACACCTTAACCAGCCACCCACGCTGATCTTCTCTTGTGTGCTTCATGCTAACTGCATATATTGCCTCTTCTGCATCATCTGCTCTTCCAACACTGCTTTGTGTTACCTGCTCAGTCCAGGGCTCAGAGGACATGCTACTTTGCAGTAAAGCTTTTGATGGTTGTCATGTCTTGTCTTTTAATGCCAGGGCTGATACTCAGTTGATTTAGAAATGTTCGTAGCTCATAGTGACTGTAAAGGAAAGCTAATTTGGATTAAGGAGTATAAGTGAGAAATAAATAATCTGGAAGTATTTCCTGATGGATTTCCTGAGTTATTCTACCACAGTCAGCTTTGGAAATGTCTGAGATATTTTGGAATAAACTTACCTTAAACTAATGTTCTAGGCAGGGTTTGTCAGGAATAACTATGAATAGCTCCATATGTGGACAAGCCCATAATTCTTTAAGTGAAAAAGCTGAAGGAAAGAGTAAGGGATCAATTAGAGGAAAATACTTGATAAAATACAATGTAGTTGAAATTTCCGTGTTCTGGGCCAATGTAGCCCCCAGAGACTGAGCAAATTGTAAAACACTAGTCATCTTTCAACAAGAGACTTAATGTGTTTTCAGAAAATATTGCCTGTGTTCTCTTGCCTGGAATCTCATTACCGTCTGTCCTCCTGTAACACAGCCTGACCCCACTTGGCTCCTTGGAAACAGTTTTATGCTGGATGGGATGCACCATGCTACTTTTGCTGAAAGAACAGTTTGGCTGGTGGATTTGATTAGTTTCTTAAGCCTTTTAAAATTAGTTTAACAGACTCTCCTGGTGAAAGAGTTGCTGGAATAGATTGGATCATACAGATGGTTCTGTACGTTGAGTTAAGGGTCTGCTTTTCTTTGGTTTTAAGGCTTTCTGTGTCTAAATGTGGTAGTAATTTATGATTCAAGTGCAGAATATCTGCAATGACAAGTACTTCTGCCAAGTGTTTAGTGTCAGCCTTGTGAAACCTTGTCAGCTTCACAAACTTTCCCCGTTCTTTGCCGATTAACTGATGTGACTGACACAAAGGTTTCTCCTTGCAGTGAAGAGAACTCGGCACAAATTTCCCCTGTTTGAGGACAAAGGTGCATCTGATGTGGCCAAAGCAGAGGTAGGCAGGGAACCCCCACAGCAAGGTTTGTAGGGAATGTAGCTGGGCAATTGAAGGGGGCCGTGTGTGGGGAGGGAAATCTGAGAGAGGGGGCAGAAGCCCAGTAGCCCTGGGAGGGCTCCTGAGGTGATGGATGAGGAGCCAGCTGAGGACTTCAGGCAGCTGGGGTGAAAAGGCTCATCCAAGAAGGCCATTGTGAAGGAAGAAGTGTGTGGTGGTGCGGATGATGCTCTGAAGCAGGAAGAAGGGAGCTCTGGAAAGTAATAAACTGGAGCTGACTTGGGTTTGACAATGACGGGATGAAATAACGCTCTGCAAAACAGCTCGGCACATTCCAGGTAAAATTGTCTAAGGTGGGAACTTGGAGGAACTTGAAAACATTTGTGCAGAAACTCCAGTTTTCTAAATGCTTGTGACATTTGGTCCCTGTGAATGATCTCCTCTCTGAAATAGTATGTTTTTAAGCTCTGGGAGGTGCTGAGATCTGAAGGATCTTGCTGGGTGAGGTTGCTCTTTGAAGAAATGTTTCCTGCCAGCATACAGGGGAGCTGCAGTTAAATTAATGAAGGCCTTATTGTGTCAGTCAAGAGGCAAAGATGGGACAAAGAGCTTGGCATTGTCCAAGCTTTCCCATCCAGAGCCCATTAGTCAAAGCTTATTCTCTCCATGCTGTTTAAATTAGGAGTGGAGTCACCTGTTCATGACCCCAGCAGCTTTACACAGGACTGAATTTAACAGTGCTGGAAGGGCACTTCTGTGCTGTGCATGAGAGTGGGAGGGGAAAGTAAGATCAGCATATTCTGAGTTTTAATGCTAAAGAGGAACACTTTTTCCCTGGGGGTGGCATTTAAAGCAGAAACTGGTAGTGGACAGTTGGACAGTGCACGTACTGGGCAGTTTCTGTCACCCCTGGAGGCAATTTCCTCATTAAAATAGGTGTTAACGCTTCAATTCTCCACTTCAGTCCTTCTCCAGCAGGTAGCACAGCCTGCTGACAAGCACGTGTGGAGGGACTTGTTCACAACTTGAGTTGTGACCCACAGCAAATTATTGACCGTAGAAACTTGTATTTTTGTTCTGCCTCGGTCAAAGGGGCGGTGATTACTGAGGTGAAGGTTTATTGGTGTTTGAGCTGTTATGGGTCTGTGATTGCAGCGGTTCAGGTGCTCTGTTCAAAAAAAAAAAGAAATCAAATGATAAATGGGTATTTCCTGTTTTCTCTTCTTTTCTGTTAATTTTCCTGGTGGTGGAAAGGGGGAGGAAGTTCATCTTCCATCTACAGATACATCTCATGTTCCCTGCTAGCAAACATTTCCAAGAACTGTGACTACAGTTTAGAAGCAGTTATTTGGAGGGTACTTTGCTAATCTCATTATATTCCATTCACTTTTCTCTTCTGTTGGAGAGGGGAAATCCCAGAGAGATCTGAAGAACCAAACATAAATTTACAGGTTTTGAAGAGGCATGAAAAGTGGCAGTGCTGAATTCAAGGTTTGTTGAGAGCCTCTGATTTGAACCAAGAGGTTCAAATCTCCCCTACTTTCTCAGGATCCAGAGGAAATTAGTGCAACTTCAGATGTCTTAATTTTAAACTTGCCTATTATTTTAATAATTCAGTTACCTGAGAAAGGGAGAAGGACATTTTTCATGTTTCAGATTAAAAATAGTAACTTCCTGCTTAGAAGGGAGCATCTGACATAGAAATTGAGATGTTCAGATTGTGACATTAACCCAACCAAACAAAAAACCATCAACAAAACACACTTGAGCGCCAAGGCAGCTTTTGTCTGCAGGAGGTCAGGACCTGTATGGTCACGGCGAACGCGGAGTACACTTAAAAACCCTACAAAACCAACTTCACTGCTGCTTCTCTTGAACGAGTTTTTAGAGTTACTCCATCTTTCGTGCTTATTTTACATCCTGTTGCAGCAAAGCAATTCTTCTGACCTACAAGAATGGGGTTGAGAGATTAGGATTTGTTAGCAGATTGACTGCAGCCTAAACATGTGTCCTTTGATAAGTCACAGCCTCTTTGTTGTGATTTTTGTGCAGCAGCTTTTTCTCCCTAATGGGTTACTGTTGTCTTGCCACAGGTATTGTGAGGTTTATCTTAAAGTCTCTGCTCTCTGGATGCAAAGTTTTGTAGTGTCATAAATTAGATTCTTAATGCAATAAGAATAAATTGATGCAAATGACATTTAAGAGTAACTGTCCCCAGGTATGTTCTTTTAGTTCTCTGTTAAGTATTAAGTTATATTTATACGGTGAACATCAATTAAAGCTTCTCAGCCTACTTAGGCAGATAAAGTCATTAAAATTAACCTCCTGCTTGAAAAAATTAAATACTAACATCATTTAGAAAGGGTTCTAAAGGGTTTAAAGGTGCAACAAAGTGTTCTGGAGCTTACTGCATGTTTCAGTACCAGATTTTCCAGTAGGCTTAGTTGTGCAAGCCAGAGATTTGCTTGGAGTCGCCAAGTGCAGGTTCCTAAATCACCAGCCACTAACAAATTCCAGAACAGTTCTTTGTCCTCGGACTACTCTTCTCCTGCCCTGGAGCAGAATAACTGGCTAATTACTAAGTGGAAAAAATTTGGTCTTGATCATCACCCAAGCCCAGATTAGTACAGAGAATAGCTCAGCTTGTTAGTCAGGAAGGAGTACATTAACAGAATGGGCTTCAGCAGCCTTTCCTGAGAGCATGGGCAATATCGGCCTCTTACTAAAGATAAGAAGTGCTCAGACCGTGTGGTTGTGGGAGCTTTTAAAGAGTGTGAGTCAGATCATCAGCTGTGCAAGGTGCAGCCAGGCTGCAGCAGGAAATAAATGCCTTCTCAAGCTGCTCTCCTTAGAGCTACAAAGCTGCTAATGGTTTTGTACCAGCTGTGTCCCTGGTTCTGAGAAAACCTGCCGTGCATCAACCCAATTTAAATACCCAGCGTAAGCCCTTAATGGCAGCTATAACACCTGCTCTCTCCTCTTCCAAATGTTTCTGGATACACCTCATGCACAGACATTCCTGCAAGGTTAGTGGTCAAGCTGTAGCGTAGGTGCCTAAAAAACAAACACACGTGTTTGATTCCCTACGAAACCCTGGAAATCCAGTCATGGAGAAAATGGTTTGCCTGGAGCGCAAAGGGTGGAAGCAAAGGGCTGTTAATCTGAATGAGATATGTTAATATTTGGATGATAATGCAGCGCTGAGGACCAGGGGGGGTTGTGTTCTTTTCTAAAAACGTTGTCATTGTCTATGTTTGGCTTTGCAAAAGAACAAAACATATTGGATAGTGGAGCAGGGACCTGCTAGTGAGCTGGAAGTGGTGTCAGGGTGGTTTGCAGTTAGGTGCTTACTCCTGCCATTTGCAGTGGCAATGCTGTGGGCTCTTTTTAGTCCAAGCAGCTACTTTTTTGGTTAACATGACAAAAAAATCACTAACAAAAAGTAAAATGAAAAAGTCTCTTTTTGATTGTGGATTTTCTTCAGCTGCTTTCATGGAAGGCTGTGTTTGCTGCTGCCCTGAATGAGCAGTGAATTGTGGATATCTTGCAGTTTTTGCAGTGCCTGGCTACTGAATCACGAAAGCCTGGATCACCTACTTGCACCAAACCTTCTTGACCCTCTTTGTTCTTTTTTGTGTTATTGTCTGGAGTCAAATGCTCAGTATCCCTGCGCCGATGAATTAGGTGAGTTTGCCTAATTCTGAGCAGCTGCTTTAGCTTTGGGTGGGATTTGCCCCGTGCAGAAATTACAGCTTTAAGATCAGGTGTTTCCAATAAACTTAGGTGAGCCCATGGAAAAGGCTGTGGGCAGGTTCCTGATGCTGTTTGCAGCAGATCTTATTTTCTGTTAGCTATGGCCACATGGGGACAGGTTTCAGGCATATTGAAACAAACTGTTTGGAGTGGTACATATAAAGCTTCACGGCACTTTTGAGGCTTTGTTTGTCCTGCTCCTTCTTCACCATCAGTCGAGACATTGGTGAGAATAGCCAGGAAAATCTTGTTCCAACGTGAATCCGACCAGGAGATGGCAGCATTGAAGCGTGCAAAGAGCATCCAAAAGTTAAAACGCCTTTCCCTGAACTGACAGAGGTAAAAAATTACCTTGATTTAATTAGAACATATACTGTCTTAGCAATACATAGATAAATGTTAATGAAATAGTCTGGTTTTTAGTTTTTATCCCTAACTAGCTGATGCAAGTCAGTAAATTAAAAATGCACTTAGGTTTTTGTCTGAATACTGGAGTTACCCTCTGAGCTGGTAACGATTTGATACAAAGGTTTTGAAATTTGGTACTCTCTTGGTCAGAAGTGGTTATAGTCTTAAAAGGCTAGAAAGATAATAGTTGCTAATATTGTCATTTCTGCACACCTGCTCTGTAAACTGATCATAGCTTTGCTTGTAGCTGTAAAATCAGGTTTTCTTAAAGCTTAAATTTAAAAATTCTTGAGCCTTTAATTTTTTAGAGTTATCATTTTCCTGCCCCTATGATATGTTTACACGTGCATTAACAGGGCAGAAGAGAGTCTGAAAGCTGGAAAATTGTGTTACCTGACCTGGTGAATAAGGAAGGAGCTTAAAGGGCAGCACCCATTTTCCCCCTGAACTTTGGTCTGTAGGATCTTGATTCTGTCTTTTTATTCCCATCTTTTGATGGGAATAATTCCTGGTTCCAGACCTGGCTTGTGAAAATGAGCATGGCCCCTGTCCACAGGGTGCTGTTGTCTGATGCTGAGGGCCCACGGCTGGACTCTCTCCATGGCTGGCTCTGCAGATGTTCTGCAGGGAGCTAATTTGTCACAGGGTCATCCCCAAATCCGGTAGGATGCACCAGGAGTAGCCTGAGTTTGTCGGGCTGTATTGTGCTCTTCTGTGGCAAGCAACAGGCAACTTTTGTGTGAACAGCCAAGAGATTAAAAAGCAATTTCTTCCTGAGGTCTTGGCGATCAGGGAGCTGAATGGGCTCCCACCGTGTGAGGTCACATTACTGTCTGTGTTCCATGTCTGTTAATCCCGTAGTGGGTGCAGGTAAAAGCATTGACATGGGCAGTTTCTGTGGAGAGGCTGCGCAGTTACGGCTTTCACCCTTGGCTGTGCAATTTGCTTATAGCTTTCAGATGTCTGAAAACTGCAGTGTGAATTCTCTCGGTGCAGAGTTATCACACTGGTGCTGTTTGAACATATTTATCTAAGAAAGCAAACTGTGGAGACACACGTTGTGTGCTTTTACCTTTGGCAGCGCTACCGGGAAGGCACCGGAGTGATTGAGATCTGAGCGTGGTAGAGTTGAGATTTTTCTGCACCCATCTGTCCCAGTTGTTACTTTTTAAAATAAGATACCTGTGAACTTAATCTTGCACACTTCCCTTCGGAGACCTGTTCTCCACATCAAAAGGCTGCTGGGATTGTTATTGGTACAAAGGAAGGTGCATATGTAGGAACAAACAAGGCAGTGCGTTGGAAGTTCAGGTGCACAGCGAAAATGTCACCGTTCGGTCTGATCTTGGCAGTCGCAGCTCATGGCTTTTCGAGTACCAGAAGTGCCCTATGGAGCCAATCTGACAGCACTGCCCGGGTGACACGAGCCTTTATTTCCTTTCAGAGCAGCGCAGTGAAATCACTGTTTTTGTTCTTGTGCAGCCACAGACTCCCTTGTAAGCGCAAATTCAAATGGGAGAAACATCAAAGTTAATTTGAAATGAAATGCACCCCAAGTAGTCCGGGGGAAATGGAGACGTTACTTTGTAGCCACCCTTCTGCTGCCAGAACTGCGGCACCCCAGATGTCAGGAAGCCACGCTGTGCTCTTTGTCTGGTCTTGATTGACTAGATTGTTTTCATCCCAGCCTTTTTAAAGCTTTCCTCCTGCCTCCATATTTTTAAGGAATAAAAAGCTAATATAAGGACATGGAGTGTTATGAAGCATGAAGTTCTATAAATATTTATGCTGAACTATCAAAAAACTTGACAGTTCTTATTTTCTTGACAGATTGGGGTCACTTGTTATTTTTGACCCTGAGAACTGAAGAGCACATGGAGTTAGATCTGTTTGTAATGACTTTTGGATATTGTTGCCTGGTAAACTTGTAGGACTGTAATAGGATAACAGACTTTTTCTTGGTGTCTTCGTGAAAATGAAACTTAAAACTTGTGTTGTGTTGCCCACAAATGACCACTCAAGTTACTCTCTCTCTGCAATCTCCAGTGAATTCCTGTACTTTCTTTGGCACACATGGATTTCCCACTTAGCTGCTTGGTTTGCCACTTCAGATGGGCTGCTCTGAATTTGAAGTACTCTGTGATCACCTTTATGTCTAGGAATCGTAGTGTGCTCCTGAGCCCAGCACACAATGGGATCAAGGCAGGCTAAAAATTTGGCCTGTGGTGTCTCCAGTGTTTTGCCACCAGTCCCATCACTGTTTTAAGTACTTCTGGAGCCACCCAAAGACAAACTCTGCTTAAAAGTTTAAGTGCTGATAAACAGGCATTTTCCAGAGAGATGAGAGGCTTGTAACTCCCACACTTCAGGATCCTCGTTCCTTAAAATTATGTGCACACAAGCTTAATCCCTACCTGAAGCAGAGGTGGCAGGTGAATGTTTGAAAGCCAAGTGTGGCTTTTTCAGAAAAGCTGGATCTTTATAGCAGCAGCCATGTTATTACATCCAGCTGCAGAGGCCTCTCCTGCCTTGAAAATTCATTGTTTAGGAAAGGATCAATCCAGTGCTTCACCTTGAATGAAATCTAATGTGTGTTTTAAGGTGAACCTTGAATATATTGTGTGCATTTAAAGCTGACCAGAATGTCTCTTGCTGTCAGTCACTAGAGGGCACAAAGGAACTACCAAGGAAAGAAGTTTATTCTTAGGATCTGAAGTTCATATCTCCAGATATGTGAAAGTAGGAGGGAAAATTCCTGTAGCTGCTAAAAGACAGGACGGCTTCAAAATTTTGGTTTCATCGGTGATTTTCTCCACCCAAATCTGGCTCTAGTTTGAAAGTTAAATATTCCAAGGGTTCTTATTTGTTCCTGGTCGTATAATATTGTGTTCAGAAAGTACACGGCGCTCAGAGCAAATACAGAAGCTGCCTATGAACAGTTTTTAAGTTCAACTCCTGTAATTGCAAAACTGGTTTCCTTGGTTGTCAGGTTTCTGCATGAAACAAGTGTCCAGTGTATGAAGAGAGAGGCAGCAAAGGCAATTGCTCTCTGACCATGTGATTCCTCTGCAGGTGGCGTGTCTCATACGGGTTCCATCTGAGGTCGTCAAGCAGAGAGCCCAGGTTTCTCCTTCCTCGAGCACCCTCCGGATTCTCTCCCACACCTTGTACCATGAGGTGAGTTCAGAACAACATTTCTGAGCTGTTCGTTCTTCTCACTCAGTGCTATACGTGTCCAGAAGCATTCCTACAACTTTAATCCAGTTCTGTGCTCTCCCAGGGAGAATTTGCTGAATGGTCCCCAGTTTCTGGGGCAGGCTGTGGAGGGGATGTCCTCTGTAGGAGCCAGGAGAAACTCTGGAAATGAGTGCTCATCCAGTATTGGTGACTTGTGAATAATAAGGGCTTTTCTCATCTTTTCAGGAGTTATGCTGTTGCCTCCTGTAGAAACCTGCTCACCTCTGTTTTTGCAGAGTCTCACAAGGCGTGTTTTTCAGGTTGCGTTCCATAGGACAAAGTGGCTCCTGAAAACACGGTGGGGAGAAATACTATACACATTTCTGAGTGTAAAATAAAAGCCAGGAGAAGGAAGACATAAATATGATCTTTAAATGATTCACTTGATTGTTATTTGCTTTCAAATGAAAACTATTATGATAGCCTTGCACAAGAGGTTCACCGTAACTTGATCATTCTGCTCTAAAAGCTGGTGTTCTCAAAACCTTATGTTTTTCCCCTTCTGTGTTGCTGTCCAGAGAACCATAAGCCTTTCCAAACATTTGAATGAACTGCCCTGTAACACTAAACAACATAATTTTATATATGCTTATAAAATAAGTTTTAGTTGTTTTGGATATTAATCAGCTGGTTAATATAAATATAAAATATTTGTGTTGATAAAAGCTCTGAACGAAGGCTAAGAAGGTGAAGATAAAACTCTCTGGCATTGTAAGTAGTGGAACACAATATACAATGTTATAATGAATGTAGTCAGCTTGAGGTTCAGGTGTGACACAGGGTAAGGCTGTAATGCCTGCTGTGTAATCACTGACTAATTGTGCTCTTTGGCAAACTAATTCCCTGCGGATGATGCTTTCTTTTGTTGTTTTACAGGGTGTTCAAGGACTTTATCGGGGTTATAAAAGCACAGTATTAAGAGAGGTAAAACACTTTTTCTCTTTCTCCTTTTTTTTTTTTTAAATTGATTCCTTTGCCTTGCTTGGTTTTCTAACAAGATATAGCTGCTCTGATCAATTGCTCGAACCATAAGCTCTAAATCCCAGCGTATTTCATTCTAGATAATTTACTAGTCTGTAATTTAAATAGAAATACTGATAATGTGCACTAAGAAAAGCTGTGATACATGCATCCTGTCTCTCAGTTCCGTTTCTGCTAAATTGAAAATGGAGGGAAAGGTGTATGTTAACATGAGAAAACCACAAACTAAAGTACTGGAAACTTTCTCAAGTCTTGTGATTGCATCATGTGAACTATATATGCCAACAATGGTGAACTAGTGGCATGAGGCCAAGTTTAGCACAGACAGATTTAGGCTTTCTTTAAATATGTTCATCAGCAGATGCCAAGAGATTATCTGTCATCTGTATATAGGGAGGATTGTGCTCTCTTTTTTTCTTTTTTAATGTGTGAAAGAAATGTATTTAGTCACCCAGTCTGTAGATTTGATATGGCATTACTTAACTCTAAATCAGAAGAACTTCACTGTTGGGGAAAAGAAAAAGAGTGGCTAAAAATATTTTTGCCTGCTTGGCAGAAAATAGTTCCTAAACTAAAATCTTTCCATAAATGTAATGTGAGTTCCAGGATTAGTGTCGTGGAAGTGTTTGATATGCCGTGTAGACTGAAGGCAGATTATAAAAGAAGCAGAAAAACCTACTGATAAACTCCCAGTCTACAGTAGTTTCAGAATCAGATCCCAAGAGGTCATCTTCTGACAAAGCAGAAATTGCATTGTGGATGTGTAGCTCAAACAAAGAGATGAGGCTTGGTTTCTGTGAAAACATCAAATCACAGAAAGGTTTGGGTTGGAAGGGACCTTAAAACTCATCTTGTTCCAATTCCCTGTCATGGCCAGGGACACCTTCCACTAGACCAGGCTGCTCCAAGCCCCGTCCAACCTGGCTTTGAACACTTCCAGGGATGGAGCAGCCACAGCTTCTCTGGACAACCTGTGCCAGGGCCTGCCCACCCTCACAAGGAAGGATTTCTTCCTGACATGTGGTCAGACATAACCTGTGTTGTTCAGGAAGATGCTTTATGTGTGGGTGGGTGGGTTTATCCTCTCCTTACATAACTCAGCTGAGTAAGACAGCTTTGGATCTTTCCTCTTTTGTTTTAAGCACAGGTTCAGATTTGTTGGCTGTGTTGCCACTGATAATAAAGCCAGTTGCAGAGGCCTTTTAAGCCTTGATTCAATAGCTCTTTTAAAAGCCTTTCTTCATGCTGAAAACTGTTTTTAGGTACAGTTATGTTAGCCAGCTCTTGTTACAAGTACGGAATAAAGATGGGTATGACCTAAAATAAGAAATACAAAACTTAGTGTTCCTTAAAGTGCTGACAAATGCTAATGCACTGCAGTCTATTTTAGCAGTTTTGAGTGTTAAAAAAATTAGTTATTTGTGCAGAGATGACACCTGCTTTTCTGAAAAGTAACCTCCGCCACAGCTTTGTCCTGTACTTATTTTCTGGCTCACTAAACACATTATTCACTCAGATTTCATTTGCAGATGGGCAAAAAAAGGCCAACAAATACGGATCATTTTGATTTCTCTGAGGGATTCTGAATAAATGAATAAATTTAGATCCCATTGAATACGGATTTTGCATACTAACAGGTAGATAAAACACACAGTTGCTACTGGGTGCTATTCTCCTTAAAATTTGTTTTGACATATGTCAGGGTGGTAATTAATTTGCAGACCATATTCATGGCACAATGTGTGACCCTGCTGAGATAACTTTGTTTACTCAAAATGGCAGCACTTTGTTGGAAATTTAATGGGGGTCCTCTCCATTATGTATATTCATAAAAGATCCTTCAGAACTGATTTCAGTTGAAGTATTGCTTTTTGGGAGAATCTGTCCAATAGAATGAGAAATAAATGATTACCAAATGAAATGTGCTTTCTCTTCAAAATGAAGCAAATCATAGGTGATGTTCAAAGAGGAAAAAAAAAATCTTTGAATTTAACATTGTTAAGACTGATGCATTTTTCTGACATTAAATTTTGTGAAGTAATGTCCAGTTGAGTAAGAGCAGATTATTGCACCTTCAGCTGGAGCTGTTGCAGGCCTGACATTTAATCTTGGGATTTTTCCTTCTCTTTAAGTACATTTCTTCCTTTAGGGAAAGTCTTTATTTTCAGATAAAAACCCTATATTAATTCATTATTGGACACATCCAGGTAGCTGCATAGCATGTATAGGCTGACACTTAATTCCAGCTGACTTTTCTTCTTACAGAGTTTGTTTACATGCTTTGGTTCTTTACCTGCACAAACCTCTTTGTTTAGTTACAGTGGAGTGGGATTTTTTGGATAGAGAGGCTTCAATGCATGATTTTTCACTTAAAAGAAGTAATTGGAAGAGAGTGGGAATATTGATGCTTTTCAGATGAGGATATTCTTGCACTGCCAAAGTTCTTGAGCCAGAATTTAAGAAAGGTTAATTTTAGCTGTTGCACTGGGATAAAATTTTGTGCATTACATCAAGCAGATTTCAGTGCCTGGGCAGAGATCTGCTTGCCAGTTGATTGGACTTCAGTGGGAATGAGTCTGTTTATAAATGGAGTGTGATGTTGAAACCTCGTATTTTTACTACAGCATAGCTTTTCAGGACAGCTCCATGCAATTTGCTTTTGCTGCTGTGCTGCTGCTGTTCTAGTGCGAGGTAGTTGTTTCATCCCTCATTTTTGATTCTCAGTCTTTCATTTATCCGTTTATCTTCTCCTCAGAATACTTTCTGAGCAGGGGAATATTGGTAGAGAAAGAAGATGGCTAAATATATAATGCTTTTGGAAATAACTGTGTGAACTTCAACGCCTTCAAGTTTTGGCCGTGACTCTTTTTACCTACCTCCTTTTTGGTGACTTTTTCTCATCTCTGTTACTTTTTGGTCTTCACATCTTGCTTTGATGTAGTTACACTAAACTAATCCTAAAAGGGAAAGGGAAGTGAGATACAGTGCATCATTCTGTTGGCAGGAGAAGCCCCAAAAAGACATCTGTGCTCCAAGAGGAAAGCTTTTGTAGTAAAGCACAAAGTGAGAGTATGGTTATTAGGTTGCTGAATGAGACTTTGAATAAATGGCAGAAATTGGAGGCTGTGAAACGATGTGGAATTCCCATGATGTCATTTCCAAAGCAAATCCAAGTGAGAATTGTCCTGTCCTATGGCTGGAGTGTACCAGTGTGCATCGGTGTGGAAAGTGGATTACACTACTAAGAGCAGTCAATGAGCAGGTAAATTTACTCATGTTTTCCACAACAGAGACAAGTTAATTTGTAAAATCTCCAGCCATCTTATAACAAGGCAGGACCAGACTATAAATGCAGTGTAAATCCTCTAGAATTTCTTAATGGGAATGTAGTTCTGCTGCTGAGATCTTATATAAGCAAATGGAGCCAGATTTTTAATTCCTGCATAATTCATTTTATTAACTATGACCAAGTAGAACATCTGTTAAAATTCCTTAATGTTCAGTTCATGGGAAAAAGAAAGAAAGCCCTGAGTTCCCGTTGGAGCTCTTCCATTTCCGTTCATGTTACAGGACTCCAGCAGATGTCTTAAAGGACGTTATTATGAATGAGGGGGCAACACAAAAGGAAAGGAAGTGCTTTGTCCAGTTTCCCTGTGAACAATGAGTTACTTCACCCTTGGCATCTCTGTGTGCAGGTTGCATCTTTGCACCAGCAGTGCCACGGTAAATGTCGTGGTCGTTTCTGTCATGAGTTACCACAGTTTGGAAGAACTGAGTGAGCGCTGAGCGGGTGTTCTGTGTGCTCCAAATTCAGTCTGTCACTTTAAAAAGTATTGCAGATGGACTGGGCTCTAACTTAGATTCAGAAGGAGCTAAAATTAATATTAAATTCTTCTTATCCTCTGTGTTGCCGCATAGACTTTTCCGAGACAATTCACACTCTGGCTGCAGTGGCCTCCATTCATGTGGAGGCAGCAACGGTGCTTTACTTGTCAGTGTTGTTTCAGAATTCATCTCAGAGCTCTGAATTTGAAAGGAAACTACCTGACCCCACTGTGCTACAGCACAGTATTGGCCTTGCTTTCAGTGAGATGGCCAAGTCGTCCCTTTGGGAAGTCCCAGTTGGTTAAGTTAGTGCACCTGTGGGTTGGTTTGGGTGTTTTTTTTTTGTTTGTTTGTTTTTCCCTTAAATGTATTCAGGTCAGAGCCTAAATGGACAAAGGCAGCTGTGGTGTCTTGGGAGGGAGAGAGCACTCCATGGTATGTTAAGTTTGGGGAAAAGAAGGACAGCTAGTTCCAAATATGCCGTTCCATTAATGAGTGGCAGCAGTGTGACAAACGGCAGCACATTCGGGCTCTTCCCAATTCCAGAAAGCCAAGAAGTAACAATGTCTCCTGAGGAGGAGAAGGTGCTGCTTGTTGTGTGTGTTCCACAGAACTGCGGTCCTGGTGCAAGGTGTGTCTCAGAAGGGCTGTGGGGAATATGCATCTCTGCAGATGAGGAAGGAGCTAGGAGGACAAAGACCGACAAAAACCCCTCTTCTCAAATGATTTGCTGCCTGGGAGAGGGGAAACTAAAGCAACTAGCAGCAAAATGGACCTTACAGGCACACCTACTGCCTCTTCCTAAATTTAAACTCAGTGAACAAAGGATGCTGATAGATTTTTGTATAAAAATGTAAGACCCAGCTGAGATAGGTTGACCCTGTTGACTGAGGGCAGGAGGGGATCTGTGGAGGGCTAAGCTCGATAGGGAACGCTCTGCAAACAGGGAGCCCAGTTTGTTTATTCACTCAAGGTAGTTTTGCATGCTTTCCTTTTGTTAGGACATCTTTATATAAATATCCTGTTCTCCTAGCTGTTAGAGTGGGTTTTTTAAAAAAGTTTATCTCTGTTGCTGTAGGACAGAAAGAATGTTATTAATACATTCTTTGACTTGCACAATTAAAACTTTGATCTTCTGTCATTCTCTGTGTATTACATAGCAGATGTCGATAGAAATAGGCAAACAGGACACTATCTTAATACAATATTTGGAAAAATAAACATCCTCCTTAATGAAATATGTGCAGTATCTGTCTTTTGTTACCTTCTGGAAAACTGAGCTGGCTTTATGTTATTTTGTGATTCTAGATAGATTAGATTTAACCAAGAATTTGCCAGGCAGGAGACATAGAACTGGGGTTTTGACTTTTACTGAGCAAGCAGCATTTCTTTGGCTTAGGGGTTTCCATTTAGAACATCAACAGCCTCATGAAAGGGATGGGAACTGTAAAATGGATTAAAGAGCTATGTGGAAAATTGTACAGAAGTTATGTGACATGATTAATGGGAGGAAAAGTTGAAAAATAACTCCCTTCTCCCCCTTCTCCTTAACATCACTTTGTCTTGGAAAGCCTATCTTGTATCAGCTCTTGTATCACTTTTACACTTGTATCCTGCTAGATACCAATATTCAAGATATTTTAATTTTGAGAGGTGTATGAGGGTTCAAAAGATAACTGTCCTTTGCTGCTGTAGGTTGTGCTCATTGTCTTCTTGCAAAAGCTGGAATAGTAGTCAGAGATGAAAATCGAGATCTCACAAAACACTTACAAATGTGTTTTACAGACCACAAAATAACCCTTTACAAGTTGTGGGAAGTAGGCTTTGTGACATGCCTGAATGGCAAATAAACCGGCCAGGGTGGACAGAGACCTAAATCAAATTCCTTGAAGTCTGGGGGGAAAGAGTGTCTTTTTGTTTGTTTGTTTGGGTTTTCTTTTTGGTCAAGCATATTCAGTGATCTCAGATTTTCTGGTTGAACCCTCTCTCTCAGGCCAGGTGCGGAATCCATACAGACTGGCCAGAAGCAGAATTCAGCCATCCTTGCTGCCATCCATGTGCAGTTCACCAGTGCAGCACACAGTTATTGCACCTCCCTGACACCACTGGGTGTCTTCAGATGAAAAGAATTTCATATATGCAGAGTGTTTCTGTACTTTGAAAGCTACAGCCCAGCATCTGGGGTCTTTGAACAGGAAAACACTTTGAAAGCCTTGTGAACTGAAAGCACCATATGTGATGTGATAATGCAGATTCTTTCCAACTGAATGTGTGTGCAAGCAGAGTCTTGCAGGAAACGTGCTCTACTCCAGGCTTCAAACAGAGATACCATTTCCATGTATTCTCAAAGCAGTCTACTGAAGTGTTCCTGCAAATGATGTTTTCTGTAGCATTCAGGGTGTAGGAATGTGTTTTGTGGGTGAGTAGCAGCACTGTGGGCAAGAACAAGTTGGGAAGAATAAAATGCCACGAAGAAAAAGTTCTGGTTTCCTTCATGCTGTGACATTTTTTTTCTTCTTGATTTTTTTTGGTTGTTTTTACTTTTTAAATCACCTAAGAACTGTATTTCTTACACTGATTGCTTTGATATTTACGTTTCACAGTAGTTTGAAGAGCACACTCCATGTGCTGCGTCCAATGGAGAACATTAATTTCTCCACTGTGCTTCCCCACCTAAACAAAATTATCTGTTACAAAGGATCAGGAGGAGGTTGCAAATCCCTGATGAAGAACACACAAAAGGCATCTCTTTCCCTCCTGAGAAAGTGGGACTGTGACAAGAGGGAGGACAGGCACCAAGAGATAGTGTCCTCATTTTAAAAGGAGGGGAAAAGGCTTAAAATAGGAACAGTGGTAAGTAACAAGTAAGGGATTATAAGGAATGTTAAAACAAAAAAACCTATCTGATATTAAAAACTTCAAAACTTTTCTGAGGAAACTAAGGATGTTGGAGTTAATGGAATAACTTTGAATCTTGGAATCATAGAATCATTTGGGTTGGACAAGACCTCTCAGATCATTGAGTCCAATCATTAAGCCAACACTTCCTCCAACATTTCCACCCTCACCTCTACGTGGAGACCAGAATCTTCTATCACTGTAGCCTGATAGCATGACACTGAGGTCAGGGGAAGACCCTGCAAGTTGAATGGGATTAGGCTGTTGTACTTACTTCTGTAAAATTTGGCTGGCCTTAACATTTGTGACTGTTTAAAACCAAACAAGTAAGAATCAAAGAGAAATCTGTGGAATTTTTGGCTGAGTGATGGCTTTTAGTTTTAATTCCACGGCTACATTCCAGTATGGGCAACTGTATTTTGTTTGTCTAAGTTCTTTCTGTAGGTCTCAGTTCTGTTTTGCTAAGCTGTAGAGTAATCCTGTGAATGGCTGAAGGGTTGCTGGGCTGTTTCTGGTGAAGGCCACGTTGCATTTGTGGGTGAACCAATTTCTGTATGTCTGTGCTGAAGTGGGTAATTCTCTAACCCTACAAAAATACGTGTGTATTATGTATCTGTTCATATGAAATCTCTACAAAGATCACACAGATGTATCTACATGTAAAATAGGGTATTATTTTTAATAATTCATTGTCAAGGGTCTTGGACTCTCTGAAGCAACTAGTCCTATAAATGTATGTGATCGGTGTGGAACAGCAAGCAATTTAACAATTTTCTGAAAGCACAGGACTGTTTTTCATGGGTGAAATTGCTGCCTGAAGTAAACCAAAGCATGATTTTACAGTGGAGGGCTTCCACCAGCAGGATCACGCTGCTCTCGGTATTAATACCAACTACCTGGTTTTTATGCTTAGGTTACTTTTACCTATTTTCTTTGCACCTGCAGAAAACCAGAAGAAAAGAATCAGCGATCCAAGAGTTGAATCTGTACCCCAAAGGGTATGGTGGAGGTGTGAAAAAGAAACCAGGTCTGTGGTAGAGAGCTTATGTCATTTGTCAGTTATGATGTTTGGAAGCGTGGCTACAGAGGCACTTGTGAGAGTCGGCCACAAGAACAGTTCTTCCAGGTGCTTAGTGTGCATCATACTTCAGTTTTTTTGGAAGACTATCTTCTTATTAGCTTGCAGGAAATAGGGATTGGTCCCAGTGTTTTGAGCACAGGAGAAGTGACCGTCATAAAAGAAAATACTGAAAGCCCTACCTGCTTTCAGGATATTTTAGGGGCCAGACTTGGCAAATGAAAGAGCTTGCTTAGCTTGCTTAAAGGGGAACCTTGGGAGTGCACTAGCAGTCAATCAATTCACTCGGCCAGGTAAAGGAGAGGAAGTTAATTTTTGAGCACGGGAAAGTCTTTCTTCTAATGAAAAACCAAAAAATAAATTAGAAGGAAAAGGGACCGGTCCCTTGCGGTGTCGCGGCTCCGGCACTGCCCGCCGTCCGCCACCAGAGGGCAGCAGCGCCCGCGCTTGGCAGCGCCAGCCCCTGGGATGGAATTTTGGGATGACCTGTGGATCCTGGAACTGGCTTTGCTCTAATCCCCAGTTTGCAAAGGGAACATAAGATTTGAGGTGTCATTACTTTGGTTCGATTCCGGCCACTAGTCCTGCTGAATTTCCTGGGAAATTCAGACGTGTGAGGAAACGGAGAGAGATTTAGTTTAGGGGTGATTCTTAAGAGTTGCTTTTTTTTTAACTTCAACCAGGTTTTCATGTGATAGGAATAGACTATATAAGGTGTGTAGCATTCCCCATGTATTCTTGCCCAGTGGAATAAAGCCTAGGTGACACAAAGAAGAGAAAGGAGGATGTGTGATCCTGACACTTTGCAGTCTCTGGGCTGTGTAATAAACTGTTTTAAATTTTACTTTTAGCATCAGGTTTTGCTGATGTTCTGCATTTCTTTAGCTTATCTGTTTTTAAGAAAAATCCAGTGAGCTTTATAGTCCTTGAGATAATCCCAGTGTGGTGTGCACCTTAATTTGAAAATCCCATGTCACTTTTTAGTGACAACGTAGTTGGAAGTGCATGTGGGGGGTGGAGCAGGAGAGACTGGTGGTAACATGACTTTCATTATTTTTATAGAAATGTAGGCAAGGCAGGCCTGGTGTGTATACTGCAGATGGAAATAATATTATTAAACTAGGCTCTTATCTCACTTTTATTTTTCTGTTAATTTTGTAGAAGCCAGTAAAGCTTAAGCTCTGCAAATTTTCTTTTTATATTAGTTGAATATGTGAAAATCATCTTCTTGCTTGTCAAAGCCAGCAGGTCTAGAGTTTGACCTGAACATTTTGCCATCACACTGCACATGCTTGGGCCTCTCTGCCATATCTGGGGCTCCCAGGATTGATTCTTTCCCAGTTAAAGGCTGCTGGTGATGCACAGTATTTGACATGGATGAATTTCTGTCCTGAGTAGACTGAGGCATCTCAGTGCTTTTTCAGACAGAGCAAAGCCTCAGAACAGAGGCAGAAACATAAGCCAGGATACTACCCCTGCTTTCCCATGGGAGAACAGGTAGTACATTGTATTCTGTGCTTGCATTTGGCATTGCAGTGTCTCTTAATGTGAAAGTGAAGAGCCAATAAAGGAGGATCCACAAGCATCAGAACAAATAATGTGCTCGTACCTCAGTGGGAGGTTATCTGCTCCCTCCTCGCTTCTGCTGATCTGAAATCCTGAGGTGCAATAAAACATTTCAGGAGTCTCGTGAAACACAAGACCATAAGGCATTTAACTGAACTGAATCTTGTCTTGCTGACTTTAATGTACTGAATGCCAATTTAAGCAAAATTTGACCCAGTATTCATCTTGCCACTGGCTACATACCTCACAAGTTTTGAGTGGATGTTTTTTACCCCTTTTCCTCCAACCTTCCCAGCATTTTGCCTTCTGGCCTGTACAGCTGTGCTGCTGGTATCCTTTCTATTTCTGGAAATGACCCACGCAGTTAGGTCAGTTTGTTTTAGCCTTGCTCCTTGTTGCTGAAGTAGAATAGCACATTTCCCCTAACTGCATGAAAGCCAGGGTAGACAATCTTGATAAATATGATTAATGGGCCTCTCTGCTTTACTCTGCAGCTGAAGGCTTCCTGAGATTCTGTGTCAGCTGGGACACAGCTCCCCAAACCAACCTTTACAAAGAAAGTACGTCTCAGGTTCAATTACGTTGTTAAAGACATTTTTATTCCCAGATTTTGCTATAGGAATTGAAATATGGTAATAAGAGTCTGATGTGGTGGTTTTGGAAGGAAAAGCAGTTCATAAATATGGGTGAGTTTGGATGCCTTCCCTCTGTCCTGTTACCTAGAAGTTTGTTGGTTATGTTTTCTGAGACTGAAGTTAAATCTGGGGTTAGTGAGGTGTTCGATTCCTTGCCCTGGTCAGCAGGATAGGAACTGTTATAGGAGACAGTAGCAAGTGATGGCAGCTTTGAGTCAGTACATGGGATATATTTGTAAGTTCCTGTTATGTTGATAGGAATGATCTCCAGTAATGGAGATCTCCAGTAGATTTTGACAGAAAATTCTTTCCTGCTGTCCCTTTTGTCAAAAGGCAAAAAGAATCAGTATCATATTATCTCAATGAAAAATGTTATCTAGAGACTCCAGTAGTTGCACAACTGCTCCTTCAAAACGGAATTAAAGAATGTGGGGGGAAAAATCCCCACATTGACGTGAGCGATAACAAAATAAAATGTGTGATTGGTATCAAGGAACACTGAGCTTGCACCTCTCTATTAGTTACCGAACGCTGACATTTGGGAGGGTATTCTGAGAGCTGTTCTTAAAATTCAGAGGCCAGACTTGTGCCCTGCATGTGGGAATTGCTGGCTGCAGCACAGGCTGAATCCATCCAGCTTTCCTGGTGACTGCTCCGCCATTGTAATTGCACAGCACCATTCTCAATAATTGAGTACAAGTCTTAATAGCAAATAATCCTCTTGAAGTTGCTCCCCCTCCACTGCAATCAGAGGAGAGCTTTGTTAAGGCATTAACTAACAAATTAGCTACTAAATAGTGGTAATAACCTATTTCCCAAAGATTGCTTTTTAATTATAGCCTAAGCTGTGTGATTCCTGAAATCACTTCTTTGGCAAACCAGTGTTTGTGATCATTTCCAAGCACAGTAAGTGGTTGGCAAAAAAAGTAGTTTTTAAGTCTTTTCTGATATCTGAACGCACTTTGCTTCTATATTCCTGCCTGCAGAAATACAATTCCACTGTTACTAGTATTTTAATTTAAATGTATTAGGCTGTGCTGTGAAATTGTTGTTTTAGTTTTACTTCCATGAACAATATATGGCTTCATTAGATTTTTAGATAGCATAGATATTTTTCCACTCAATTGTTACAAGAAACTTTTCCTATGAGACAGAAGGAATTAACCACTTTATTTTTATATGTATCGGTTATTGCAAACTATTTATTTTGCTAATCTGTGTCACAGCAACCAATTAGAGAAGTAAATTATGTTTAGCTTTTGGCAAGAGGGGGTATTTTTTTGTGTATTCATTACTTTTCCTCCCCAGATTTCAATAAAGGCTGCACGTATTCCAATATATCATTCTGCTTCTCTTCAAACCTGACTTTTATATAAGGGAGCACAGCCATCAAAATTGGCAAGCGTTAAGCTTGATAATTAGTTCAATATAGTGACCAATTCTGTGAATTACGAGTTCAAAGCAACACATGGACGTGGATGAAATCAGATTTTGGCATTTCTCACTTAGATTGTTTCAGGACACTGCTGGAGCTTCTTTGATCTGTAAATAACAACTGCAGTTCAGTGCCTTACTTAAAATACATCAAACGCATTCATGACTTTTGCTTTTACATGTAGACTTGACTTCTAGTTACAGTTTTGAGTCAGACTAATAAAGCTACTCATGTTTTGGGATTTCATGGAGAAAGCAACCAAAGAAAGCTCTTTTCAATTCTCCTTGTTTTAAGAGAAGCAGCAAACACTTTTGTGGTGTGATGTGCACCCCAGAGTACACCAACAGATGCTTTACCAACTCAAAAGTGACCATCTCCTGGAGTGCAGATCCTCTAGAACCTGTTAGCAATGGGTGTTAGACTTTGCATGATGGGATCAGATCCGTGTTCTGTCCAGTATCTTGTCTCTCCTTGGGACCAGATGTGGAATCCTCAGGACCTAGGAAAGGTGCCCTGCTGTGTTTCAGGCTCACAGCTGGCAGCTGTTACAAGACAAGCATTCAGCCTCCCTTCTGTGAGTCCTTGTTCTTACCAGCACCCCCGACAGAAATTACTGTAGCAATAGGTACTACAAATCCTGAACTTCCACATTAACCCTTTTAAATGGATACAGCTGGCTCAGAGTTTTCTTACACTGATGGTTGATATTTTAAGGGGGAGGCAGCTTATATTTATTATATGGGAAAACAAATTATCCTTCCTACTTACTCTCCATCCATCTTTCCCTTCAAGACTTTACTCCAAAACACCCTTATTTATTTCTACATCCTGCCTTGCAAAACATCACTTTACACAGATAAACTTCTGATCTTTGTGGGCCAAATCATGCTCCCATCAGTATTCTCTTGCTGACTTCCCTCTCAGCAGATTGTAGGCTAACAAGTTGGGTCACAATCCAAGACCAGGTGTCTCCCAGACCTGTGTGGCATGGGCTTCTCCAGGATGGCTGCCTGATGGTCTCTTACCTTTGTTGCAGAATTTTTTGAATATTTGAGTTCATGGTTTGGAAAGTAAGTAAAGTAAATGGCCAGTCTTCGCGAACGAAGAACTGGGGAAGGTCTTTACACCTTCCAGCCTGCGCATTGGATTTTTTAGGTGA